>VZSC01002021.1:404406-426345 GCA_013398225.1 Steatornis caripensis
GGGGGGGGGGGGGGGGGCTGCATCCCCCCCCGGGCCTCCCTCCCGCGGTAGGTACATGCAGCATTATCGCCGCTATTAAATCCTCAGGCGGCGTGACTTTTCCTCCGAGATCCGCGGCCTGCAGGTGGTCGGTACCAAACCTCCCGCCGGGGCAGAACGACCGGGCAGCGCCATGAAGGGGTTACCCGCAGGAGCCGGCGCTGCCCCGGCGTGCCGCCAGGTGGCGCCGCAACCGCGCGGCCCCGGCGCCTTTCCCGGGCCCTCCCGAGTCGCCTCCTCGGAGCGCCGCGTCCGGCCCCGAGGGTTTCCAGCCCCGCCGGGAACCCGCACCCGCCCGGCCTCCCTCTCCTGCCTTTTCCGGCTGGAACGTAAACCCGAGGCTGTGTTTTTTCTCCCCAGCCCTGCAGGTGTTTGGGTTATTCACCGCTCGTGTTCACGAGATTGCCACGATCCCGTGCAGCCGTCGGACAGTTTGTATGTGTTTCAAGGTGATAACGAAGCTGCTATAAACCTAAAGGTGGACGGTGTGTCTTGAATAACTCCCCCCAAAATCTTCTTTACCACCGGGGAAGTAAAAGCCTGGAGGGCTCCTTTGCTCGCTGCGAGGAGGGAGCGCGGTGAGGGAACTGAATCGATGCTGCGCCGAAGGGACGTCAGCAATGGGGGGCAAATGGTTAAAACCGCACCTGGGGTAACTTGGGGTAACTCTTGACCAAAAGCAGGCCATGAACTGGGAAACGGAGCAAAGGCAGGTTTCTCATCAAATTGTTGTTAACTGCGATGCCAGCAGCTGCCAAGGGCAGCTGGTCCAGCCACAGGAGGAAGTAAAACAGCCATGCTTCGGTTCCCCCCTCGGTGTATGCCTGAGTCCCGGGGAGCCAAACGGGCCACAGCGGCGGTGAGGGTGCGTGGGGCATGGGGGACAAGGGTCTCCCCCTCCGTGGAGGCCATGTGCCACCTCCTCTGTGCCTCACAGCACCTCCGAAGGCAGGAAACCCCACCGCCCCCTCTGCCTCCCGCTCCTCAAGGCTGCAAAATTCAGTTTTGTTGTGCTGTTGAGGAGCCTTGATCTGACCCTGCTGCACTAGAGTTGCAAAGGAGGAGGAAATCACAGTTTAGCAAAAGGCCACCCAGTTAGCTGTGATACAGGGCCTCCCTTCTGGGAACAGCTCAATGTAGGGGAATTCCTGTCCCAGCAGATCTGGCTCTGTGTAGGCAGGAGGGTAAAAATAAGTTAATTTTCAGGCCTGAGTCCTTGTTATGTATTCTTTCACCCTAAGGACCTCTGTTTTTCATTACGGTTTTAATTATATGTAGGACTAGCTCTGGAAGCCTAAAAAAGTCCCAAGTGCCTTAAGGGTATAGAAGCACCAGGCTCTACTTCCTTTGCGGGGATCTCTTTAGTCAGCCAGATTTTCCAGCTGAAGTTCAGCACAGATTTCTCCCTAAGACCCAGAAGCACCACTCAGAACTCCCCACTCCTATTTTGGAAATACATATCTGCTTGGGGGTAGAAGACAGAAGCTGTTCATTTGATCATCAAGAGTTAAATGAAGGGGCAGCACAGCTCTTCTTACCTCATCTAGTTCTGACATAGCATCCCCTCAGGCTGCATGGGTATTGCTGCCCTGCAGCTCTCCATTTCCTCTCTGGTGGGAAGAGAAGGGCAGTCTCTTCTGTCTTAGTATGCTTTAATCCTAGGTGATGTGATGGCTGCACAGCTGCTGGTCCTGGAGCTGCCGCAGCCTGTCTGCCCTGAGCTAAGCAGGCGGAGTTGGTGTCAGGAATGTGCTGAGATGGTCTCTTAAGAGGAAGCCAGGACTAAAACTGGTGTGTTGTATGCATCAATCTAGGCCTGATATTCAGGAGGAGAAAGGGTTTTCACAATTCACGCATGAGGTATGGAAGAGGGAGGGGAGAGCCATTTACCTAATGATCATCTTTTACTGTTACCTGGAGCAATGTACATCCACGTATTGACCAATGGCCACCTGCAGATTGTAAACCCTCTGGGAGAGGGGCTGTCTTTTCCTTCAAGGTATATCCAGTACAAGATACTGTGGTGGCCTTTTTCACTGATTAGAGATCTGTAATGACACCATGGGTAATTAGGAATGATGAACATTAATTGCAAATGCATGAGTGCAGAAAACAGCCAGGAAACTTGTTCTGTTCAGCATTACTTGCAGAGCAGATGAGACGACCGTAAACAGCTTTTAAGCTGTTATTCATTGTGGATGATACTGAAACAGTGCAAAGAGGCAGGTGACTGCTTCTGTAGGAGGAATAGCTAAGGTTAACATGAACAAGTTCATTGGGATGAAAACATTTAAATGCTGTATTCCAGCTTGCTCTCCCACTTCTGTTTAGCCCAGAAGTCTTCACTCTTTCCTGAATCATTAGTGGCCACATATGACAACACTCGTGTTATCTGTACTTTGGAGGTAAAGGAGCTGAGGCATAGAAGATGAAGCACTGGTGGCCTTACATAGCATCTTAGAGGTAGGAGCAGAATAAAAGTCTGCTGATGACGGTACTAGCAGTATTAGCCTACTAATGGCACTTCTGTAGGGAAGAAAAGGCAGTATCTGAAGGGCGTGATGGTCACATCTCACCCTGGGTGAAGGACAGTGCTAGTCCAGAATTGGAGATCCTCTTAGTGTGTACTGAACATAAATAATTTACCTATGAATCTGATGGAAAAACAAAGAATTGCACCAACTTGCCTTTGAAAAATTGCCTTTATTAGACCGGTCTTGCTAAAATTGCTGGGAGCAACAGGTTCTAAAACTGAGCTACTGAATTAGTCTCAAATGGAAACTGTGACAGCCAGTGGAGAAAATTGGATTTAAGAATTGGACCTTGGGCATAGCAGGATGTCTAGGAAGTCGCTGTGCTATAGCTGATGAACTCGTATGGAGCATGGATTTCATGCTGGTGAATAGCAACGTAATAAATGTTCTACAGAAACATTACAAACCCAGGCTGGAGAAATTTCCTTTAAAGAGGTGACCCAGGTGAGAAAATGCTTTGTAGACAAGTAATCTGCTGCGAGCAAACTGCAGCCCTGAAGGGCTACAGTCACACTCACAACCACATGTGGTATCTTCCCAGCGCATGAAGAAGGAGAAAGGAAATTCTCTTTGGAACAGAGTAGTGAGAGCAGAACTGGCAAATGTTTTTGAGTGATTTCATGTGTGCAAAAGCATTTCCGGAGTCAGGCCTCCATTACAAAGACTGTTGAAGGACAGCACCTCTGGTAGATCAGAAAGTCCTGTAGCAATGATAACAGCTATGCCCTTAGAGCATGGTAGATTATGGTTCCAGGCGGATGGATAAGGAAAAGGTGGAGGTAGAGGTAGAAAGTTTTAAAAGGAGCTGAACGCTTAGATAAGTAAGGTCTGAAAGGCTTTCTGGAGAAGACAGTAAGGTTTATTAATATCCTCCTATTATCAGCTTGCTTCATTGGCACAAGGGAAAAAAATCCATTACTACTACCCAACTCACAAATTATAGTTTCTAGTCTTGAAGAATCCAGTTCTGTAAGTATTTTACATGGCAGAAGAATCCCTTTGGGAAACACTTGTGAGACCCTTTGCTGGTTGGAGTGTAAAGGGGTGTAAGGGTTCATAGGACTAGCCTATGCCTAAAAGGCATTAAGGATGAACACACACACCCACACCCACACCCCTTAACAACTCTACAAAACCATTTTTCCAATGGACTTTCCTACTGGTATGCTATATAAAGAAATACAGCGTCTTTGTGGTATTAAACTGAAGGCTGTTGCTGGTTTCTTAGAGACCCATACTGCAGTTCTCCATCTGCCTGCTGGTTTCCATATTTATATCTGGTATTAGGACTCTCTCTAGAATGCAGTAGTCATTCTTGGCACTAGCTATCAGTATATTCCTTAAAATAATCAAATGAGGTCAATGTTTCGGTTTTTTAATTCCGGAATATAAATTCATAGTTTCAGCTTTTTGCAGTTCCTCTGTGTAGAGTCCACATCATCTGCAAGCGCTGAGCAGAATCCTGGGTTAGCTGTCCGTTTTAGTGCAGACTTTCTACGTGTCTCAGGTGACTTAATCCATTTCCCTGTCTCAACTCCTTATCAGCAAGATGGAGGTGATAACACTACCCCATAGGGGTGACATGGGAATAAATGTATCAAGAGATTGTGCCGGTGTTAGTGTACTAACAAGAACAAAATCCCTAAGATTTCTCATCTAAATATGAAGGCTAAGCAGGCGCTAATACAATTCAATCTTGAGAGGTAGCTGGTTTGCATTCTTTTAACTGAGAAAACTGTGCTTTGTCCAGTTTCATGCCGCTCTTCAAGAATGCAGTCGTATATTATTTGACTTCTTTTTAGCTGCAAAACGAATTGCAGCAGGCATAGGGTGTGGGTATGTAATGCTATCCAAAATGCTAAGGATTTGGTATCCAACAGAGCTGCACAGTCTAAATGGAGATTTGGCATTTTCTAAAGGGTTCATCTCCCATTGAGAGCAAGAAGAGACTCTGGGAGCTTAAGCACTTTTGAAAAAAATCTGGCCTCTCTACAGCAGCTGAGCATTCTTAAGCCTGAAAAAATGGAGGGGTGTGTGGAATCAAATCATAAATGAGCTCAGAGCAGCAGCACCCAGTAGTCTGGCAGGCCAATAGACTAGCACGAGTGTAACATACATGCTCATGGCGCGAGAGAGGATTACACTGAACTGATGAGACCCCTGGATCAGAGCTTCAAAAGGTTAATACGCTTGTCACAAGACAGAAGTTGGTCTCTCCTGGCAGCAGTAGCTTTTCAAAGCTCTTTGGACTTTTTGTTTTACCAGTGCTATATGCATCAGTATTGTGCTTTTCAGTCCCAGACGTGGCTTTCAAGTCCTAATCCTGTTCTGACTGGGGTCAAATTCAAAGGCTTTTCCCTGTCTCATCCCCTTAAGCTTCTGATATGACTTTTATCATGAGGCAGTCAGGCACTATACTGATTCCTGGGTATAAAAATGCACGCCTACGTTTTCTTACGAGAGGCACCCTGCTCTGTTCACACACACTGACCACTCTACAAAGGTTTTTACTTTCAGTTGGACTGAAATGCTTTGAAACAATCCAAACGATAATATTGTTTTTCTGTTTCTCAGTCACTGCTTTTTTGCTCCTCTTCTGAAACTGCATGTCGCAGACATGCTGGAGAACCAGCACACCTTGAAGCATAGCTGGTGTTCTTCTGTAGCCCCCTTGCCTTGGAGCTCTGCATGCCAGAAAAGGACATGGCCATCCTCTTCATCTAGATGGTCTTCTACAGAGGGAGTGAGCTTGGATCAGTTGGAATTAGTGTGGAATATTATGCCTTCTATCAGATAATGAGTACCTGTATCTGTTGCTGTGGGAATACATGTTTTCAGTGGACTTTGCTCTGAGTTATTCTGAGGTCTGTATGGATCCTCCCTCCAGACACTGCCTGGCTATAAGTCTATATACTTTTCAGGGGAGTGTTCGCCATTCTCTGTGCTGCCATGCTTCCTTCCATCTCTGTGTCTTGCCTTGAAATTCAGACCTTCTAGGTTGTATAGTGGAAGGCTGTTTGACACTGGTCACTGAGGAATTGGAATTGATGATATGGTCCTGGGTGAACTACCTGTCATAAATGGAGAACCCCTCCCAAATATCTTCCTCAAGGAAGAAGGGGATGAATTCTAGTAGAGATTAAGCAATGGCAATGGTTGGCTTTTTTATGTAGATGAAAACCATAGCAAGTGCTTAGCAAAGTGATTCGCAGCAACAGCCACACAATCCCTTTCCTCCATCCATGTTGCTACACCTGTGTGCAACTCCACCTTATACTGTGTGCCTCAATGTCCACTTCACAGGCAACACCATAGATGAGAAAGCAATCAATTCCCTCTGTGGTGCAGGGAAACCAGTTTCATCCGAGGACGCTGGCAGTGTGGTTGCATTTCTTGCCCTCTGTGCAGATCAGGTACTAGACCCAGGTACACCCCTTGCTTGCGGCCTGGAGAAGATCCAGCCCAGCATGCATTTGGGGACTCTAAATTCACTTTCTTTGCTTCGTAACTGAAAGGTTTTAAACTGAAATGCCAGACACCATTAAACTGACACTTATTTGCCTTCTGTCTAGGGTAAATGGTAGATCAATATTTTGGTTGAGAATATATTTTATGCTAAATACAATATTTTACAAGATAACTGACTTGAAAATATAGAAGAGTTTAAATGTTTTGCTTTTCAGGTTTTATGTGCAGTAAAATGATGACTGGTATCAAATAGGTGTAATTTAAATTTTATGTGACTGTTTCTCCCTCTCCAATTCTCAAATAAAATGCTCAGCACCTTTTAAAAAGCCCACCTGCACTAAGAGACTGCTTTTTTGTTGGCCTCTAGAGCACTAGTTTTAATTTGCTAACAGCAAAAAAATCTGTTGAAGGAGGATTATACAAGCTAAGAGACATTTTTAGAATGGGAGAGAGAAAGTGAAATAGCAGGCAACAAACTCCAGGAAATAGACTCGAGCATAGGACAAATGGGTGCAGCCTTAACTGTGCATCCTCTTCTGCAATGGGTATTCAAACTGTTTAAATTTAAATGCCCCTTTTGCTTGCTGCTCAGGGGAGGTCCTCCAGCTAAATCATCCTGCTGTCCCTTGTGTCGCAGCTAGCAGGAAAAGCAGAATTGCTACTGCTCTTTAAAAAGGTGTTTCAGCTTCTTAAACAGTTTGGTGCTGCTCAAAGGAATCTCTCTGGCAGACTGTATTACGTTGCTCTTCATTCAGCCCAGAGTGACCTTCCTCCCTCGTTTTGTTCATCAGCATGTCCAGGATGCTGTGCAGAGAGGAGTCTAAATATATATATCTGGAAGTGCAGATATGGGGGATGTTCTCTGAGCCCAGGAAAGGGGACGCAGTCTTGCCTAGAGCCCTCCCTTACTGTAAGTGCCCACATCTGTACTATGCATGAGGTCAAGCAAAAGTGGCAGGAGGCCTGCATGAATGAGTGAGAAGCTCCAGACAGAACCCAAATGTAAAAAGGAAGAATACAAGAGGTGGGAGCAGGGGCAGGTGACCCAGGAGGAATGTAGAGACAAATGTGTGCCAAAGCCCACCTGGAGCTGAATCCGGTGAGGGCTATGAAGGGCAACAGGAAGGGATTCTGCTAGTACATCTGTAGCAAAAGGAAGAGTAAGCAAAATGTGGGCCTGCTGCTGAATGGGGCAAAGGACACAGAAAAGGCTGAGGTACATACTCAATGGCTTTGCCTTGGTCTCTATGGGTGGGAGTTGCCTTCAGGAATCCCAGGCCTCTGCAACCAGAGACAGAGTCTGGAGAAACAAAGACTTACCCTCAGCAGAGGAGGATCATGTTAGGGAACGTGTACACAAACTGGACATGCATAAGTCCATTGGACCTGACGGGATGCATACATGGGTCGCAAGGCTCTCCAAAGCCACCCTCGATTATCTTTGGAAGGCCATGCTCATCAGCAGAGGTTCCTGAAGACTGGAAGAAAGCAAATGTCACTATCTGCAAGTGGTGCAAGAAAGAGGGTCTGGGCGACTACAGGCTGGTCAGGCTTACCTCGATACCTGGGACAGTAATGGAGCAGCTAATCCTGGAAACCGTTTGCAAACGTATGAAGGATAAAATCATTGGGAGTAGTCAGCATGGATTTATGAAGGGGAAAAAGTGCTTAACCAACATGGTAGCCTTCTACAACGAGACAACTTGCAGGATGGACCAGCAGAAAGCAGTGGATGCTGTTTATCTCAAGTTTAATAAGATTTATAACACTGTCTCCCACAGTCTAGCATTACAGACGAACTGATGAAGGGCTGAGACTTTCACCCTGGTGTTTAGAGCTGACGGGTGTCCTGAAATCCAGTCCTGGCTGCAGGAGTTGTTAATACTTATATTATTATTGGATAATATACTTAACTACGGGCTCCGAGGTGGACATAGCTGCAAAATGAAGTCATGGAAAGGGACAAGATGTAAGATGCAGCCTCCCCTGCATCACCCTGTGAGGACAGCTCAGCACTGTAATCCTTGTCAGTCTTGAGCATCTCTCTTTCCCCTGGGAGCAAGAGGATCCCTCTGTGGGGATAAAATTCTTCATTCCTTTCACAGATTTACTCCCCAGAAGCTCCTGGTATACAGCTTTGGCAGCACCGTTACATGTATGTTACCTGGTTTCCCCACACAAGGATTTGCTGAGTGGAGTGTATGTCTTTGCTCTTTGAACAGTAAAAACCTGGAAGCCATCTTCTTTATTCTCAAAGGATGTATGCCCACACAACTCTTACCAATATAAATATGGTTTCAAATAGTTAAGAATTGCTGAACTGAACTCAGTGTACTACAAATAGTAAAAAAAAAAACAAAACAAACCAAACCCTTAAATTTTTTGTTGCTGTTTAAATGGCTCGAGTAGACCATCTGCTTCTGAAACAGCTCATGTATTTTTGGATTTGGTTGCAAACTGACCACAGCACTGCAAACAGCACTCATCTGCAAAGATACATGTTTTTATACACAATGTAGACTGGCAAGAGAGAGATGCATCTACTCAGTGTTTTAGAAGCCAGACAGGAATGGTATGACTTCAGATTGGCACAGCTAGGTCTTTGTAATTTCACTTCACTACCACCTAATTTGGATAAAATAGGAAATTTTAAATGGATTTTACCATAACGGGAGCACTCAATGAATCCCTTATTTGTGGCAAAGGAAAGCAGTCCTTCTAAGGTGACTTTACTTAGCCTTCTGTGACTCACATGGGATGTAGAATTACAGCATTTGTTCTTAAGCAGAATTATGGATGAGACCCAAGACCAACTGACAGCTCAGTTATTTCTCCCTGATGCATTTCATTAATAGCCCCTGCACCTCTCACCTCTATGAAATTGGCAACTAGTGAGGTGACTGTAAGAGGCTAATTGCCTGCAGAGTCAATTGTCCTGGAGCCAATTGTTAATCTCCTGGTGCTAATTGCCAAAAGCAGGAGTAATCAAAGTAGGCAGGGGGCATAGGCGCTGCATGCATATTAGAGCTATGTAGCCAAATGCAGAAGGTGTTCAACTCTGCTCCATGATGCCACAGCAGAGCTTAGCAAGTGGAAACATGACAAGGCACTAGTTGAATGTAAACACTGAATGTTTTGCTGCATTTTTCATTCATCACCTTCAGATTGCTATTCTACTTGTGAGCTATATAAACAGGTGGGGTGAAATCTGGGCCCTGAGGAGGTCAAACAAAAAGTGTTAGAGATCTGACTGGGATGCCTGTATGACTTTACGCTGGGGTGACACTAGCAGTGTTGTGATGTATTTGGAAGGGAAAAGAATGGAAGTGCAACAGCTGCATATCTTAATTCTCTGGTTTGCCGTGGCTTTTCAATTTGGTGTTTCCAGACAGAAGACTGGATTTAATCCTAGGGTTAAATGAATCTCTGGTAACTTCTGTTGAGTTGATCCTGTCTACATAAAGGTACATCTTCAGTGTGTCTGACTCGTGGTTTTGCATCTGGTTTCCTAACATAAGGTGACCGAGTACCTTAGTGAGAAAAATAATAGCATGGTTTTCTCTCTTTCATAAATGAAAATGCATAAACAACTATGAAATTATACACAATGTAGTGTGGGCAAAAACATCTGACCTGTGTTTATTGTTTGTTAAGTTAAGAGGAAGGAGGTATGTTTGATAAGATGTCTATTTTGCACATAATCTGTTGCAAAAATCTGGCTAGGCTCCTCTTTCATTCTGTCAGACTGATGGCTTTTGAGCATCCCAGTTTACAGCTTCTGTCTAGACTATGGTTTGACCTTTTGTTCCTGGTGTCAGATGGTGACTTTCAAGAGCTTGAGTTGGCTGCTGTTGGGCAGAGATGGAAGTGGGTATTCCACCAATGTGAGCAGCTGGAACATCTGTTGGGGGGATAAAACGATCAGTTGTTTGTCTGGACAGTTGAGTGATACGAGACTTTGGCTGGGGGGGCTTTGTCAGTATGCATGGCTAACGTTTTATCTCCCAGTTTACAGTATAATGATAATTCTTCTAAATAAGTACAGAGTGCTTCAGATCTATGTTTAATATTTATTTCTTTTACCTGCACCTGGAGGGAAGAAAACAGAAATCTTCTGTGACTACTGCCTATTGTAATGGACACTTTGCAAATGAATAACAACAATGATTAAGTTAGCTTACAAACTCCTGTCTGGAAACTGCCTGCATAACTCCAGGGACTGAGAAATACTGGAAAAAACCCTCAAGATTTTTGTGATGCTGGTGACACAAACGAGGAGAAAAAAAAGGGAAGGAGGTAAGATTACTGCATTGACAGCGTTAAGGTTAGTGAGCAGCATAACAATAACAGATTCAAAGAGCACCTCTGTAAAATACACTTTGTTTTGATTCAGATCTCAAGTTAGCTACAAGCTGTACTTGTAACACACAGCACAGATATGCTGAAGAGTCATCTACAAAGCTCTGCCCTTCAGCATATTTTTTTGCTCTGTTTAATACAGTGCACTGACATGCATAGGAGCTGTGAAGGGAAGAGGAAATAAGCTTTGTGACTCAGTTTTATACACCAATTAGAAGGCTTAATTTGAGGCACAATCATTTCATCAGGTGTGTGTTGCAACTTAAACTGGCAAGATGATTGGGTCCCTCGAGAAAGAATTTAATTTTAATTCTTTTTTTTTTCCTGCCCTAGATGCAAAGCTACTTGATATTTGCTTTGGTAGACACAGATTTGGCACCTGCTGCTAGCATTGTGACAGATAGAGGTAGTTACAAAAGTTAACATAAATTTAGAAATAAAGTAATGAAAAACACAGCTGCAGAGGTTACACTAAAGGCAGGGCCTGCCACTGGGCTTAGTTATTAAAGAAACGACCTGTTTTCCCTTTCTTCTCCCAGCCCTCTACCTTCTGACAAGTCTGAAACTACTGTGTGTACATCAAACCAAAGCAAGAAAATTTCAGGTATTTTAGGGAAATGTCCTCTATGGAATGCAGAGGAGACCCTCTTCTAAGGGAGCTTCTCTAACTGTCCCTCAAAGTGCCATCACAAGCTTTCACTTGCCGCTTTACTCTTGCTTGCTACCAGACGAGGAAAGGTGATCTCCTAGTGTGCTACAGTATATTCCCTCCCTACTGAGGACCAAAGCCCATGAGGTCAGCTGCCCTCAGAAAACACACAGTACTTGAGTACCTGTGAGTGTGTTTTATCCTAATGGCTTGTACACCTTAAAGAGGACTCTCTGGCTTCAGTGCTGGAAGAAACCTGTGGTTGGCCTTCAAAGGGAAGAGCTCTTCAGGGAAGCAGCTAGCCTGAAGAAGACCAGAAGCACTGGTTGCTGTTGCTGAGCCCTTCTGGAGGAAGGGATGGTGTGGTTCCCCAGCCTCGTGGGATTTGTACCAGTGGCACAGATTGCTACTGGTTCGGTGCTGTAAAGCCTCAGATCTCTTTTCAGTAAAAGTCGTGTTAATTTGTATCCAAAGCTGTGCACCCACTGCTAAAATCCACTTCCCTAAAGTGCTTTCTGATCATGGTTTATGTTCTCCTTAGAATGAATCACAGATGGTTTGGTAGTTTGTTGGTTTGTTTTTTTTTTTTTTTTCCCCTTAATCCCATCAGTGACATGGTGGGCTAGCAGGCTGTGGTTTGAACTAGGTCAGTTTAATTTTTCACTTCACATACAAACTGGTGGTAATGTGGGAAAGGGGAAAAGGAAAGGTTTACAGTCCAAGCACCCAAGAGATGATCCTGTCTACTTCCTCACTGTATTAGCCTCATGTGTCCGGGTTTTGGTAGTGGGGGAGCTGCAGGGGTGGCCTCTGTGAGAAGAGACCAGGGGCTACCCCCATGCCAGACACAGCTGGCTCCAAAACAGACCCTCTGCTGTCCAAAGCTGAGCCCATAAGCGAAGCTGGTGGCACGTCTGTGGAAACATATTGAAGAAAGGGTAAAACATGCTGTGTAGCAGTTGTGAGAGAGCGGAATGAGAAAAGAGATGAAAGAAACAGCCCTGCGAACACCAAGGTCAGCGAAGAAGGAGCGCGAGGAGGTGCTCCAAGCACTGGAGCTGAGATTCCCCTGAAGTCCATGGAGAAGACCATGGTGAAGCAGGTTGTTCCCCTGCAGCCCAGGGAGGAGCATGTTAGAGGAAGTATCCACACTGCAGCCTGTAGAGAACCCCACCCTGGAGTAGGGGAACAGTGTGAGGAGGAGGAAGTGGCAGAGAGGAATTGTTATGGACCGACCACAACCCCTGTTCCCTATCCCCCTGTGCCGCTCGGGGCAGAGGAAGTACAAGAATCAGGAGTGAAGGAGTGAGGTTGAGCCTGGGAAGAGTGCAGATTGGGGGGAAGGTGGGGTTTGGTTTTTTTTTTTTGTTCAGTTCTGTCTTTGTTTCTCACTGTACCACTCTATTTCTAATTGGCAATAAATAACATTAATCTTCCCCATGTAGAGTCTGTTTTGCCTGTTACACTAATTGGTAACTGATCTCACTGTCCTTAACTCAGGAGCTTTTCCATCTTATTTTCTACCCCTGTCCTGTTAAGGAAGGGGAATAACAGAGCAGCCGAGTAGGGGTCTGGCAGCCGGCCAAGGTTAACCTACCACACTCAGTTGCAGTACGGCCGCACAGAAAGTTGATTTGGTAAATGGCACACACAAAGGTAATAGAAATCTCCAGTCTTGGTGAGAATGAACAGCTAGCACCATGCGGTGATGCAAACTTCCTTGAATGGATCTCCTGACAACACAGCGATCTCTCAGTCCTCCAGTGGTTGATCTCCTCTAAGCAAGTCTTACTCTCCCTGGTTATGCCAAGTGCTGGTTCAGTTGTATGGCGTGATTTACTGAAAGGGTGGCACTCTGTAAATAAAGACAAGCAGTTTGCGTTTCAATAGTCTGAGTTTGAAGGTCTGTCACTCCAATGGACACTGTACCAGTAGTTGTTATTTATAAAGTGATTTTGTGTCATTGAAAAGGATAGTTTGCAGCTGCATTGCCAGAAAACTTTCTTCTCAGGGTTAGCTAAATGGGGTTTTTTTTGAGAAAAATAATGTGTCTTTCAGGATGCGTTTGCAACATTATTTGATTTTTGAGACCAGTGAAAAAGCAATTAACGCAGGTTTGAAAGTCGTTAAAGTTGTAAACTTCTGCAGTCTGAACTATGTATATGCATTCTCTATTGCTTTTACTTAAATATTGACTGCAAGAAAGTAATGAGGCAGCATGGAGCCTCCAGAAAGCATTTCTGATTTTTTTTTTTTTGACAATGAATCATAGCAAATGGCCATTCTTCTTCCTGTGCAGGGTCAGACAGACAGCTTAATGGTATTCATTCCTCATCAGCCTTTGATAGATGTTGTAGAGTCAATATGGATATGTTATCCTAGCCCATCTCCAGGAAGAGATAAACTTTGATAGAATTATGGCTGATGTTACATAAACTAGATCTGAAACCATATCAGAATTGATCAAGAAAATGTGCTGCAGTTGCTGCTGTTGCTCCATAAGAAGTTGTTATCTTGCTGTTCAGAAGAAAGGTGACATAAATATTCCTTTTTGCCTTTTAGACTGCTGAAGGAAGACTTATCCAATTACTAAAACTGGGTAACCTTTCTAATTGTGCCCATTGTTCTTCCTACAGTTAAAATAGTTTGAGTAAACTTTTCTTTTCCTTAGGTCAAGATATGCATCACCATTTAAGCCGTGGTTTTCCATAGACAGCTATCAACAGGGTTTATAGATTCTCTTTGCTGGAGCTGAGCCGTGTTTTCCTTTGCAGAGATTTCATAGCACAGTTGGAATTGTAACTCAAGTGTAGGTGGTTCACGAGAATGGAGAGCCACACCAGAGGGGAAAGGTAAGGAGTAACTCATTGTACAGATGCAATACTGGTGGAGTGACGCATGTGTGAAGTGATTTGGAAAATGTCTTTACAGGTTGGATAATATTATTTCAACAGCTGCTGTGTGATTTATTATCTCTGTTCCCTCTCCTGTAATATCACCTAGACATCCTTTAAATAGAAAGAGTCCCTGAAGTCACACCTTTTAATTGAGGAGGAGTGGTGAAAGAGAAAAAACCATAGCATTTAATTAGCTCTAAAAAATGCTTTTCTTTTAGATGTGCTCCAAAACTGCTCCTTATAATCCCATAGTGTTTTTCAGTTAAGCACCTCATGGCACTTCTCAAGCCTAAGGTCACTGCAGTATACACAGTGAGAAAAGTCCTACTTGTAAGTACGAATTGCTGCCTCTCTGGTTCAGTCTGATGATTTTCAGTAGTGCGATTGCCTTTTGGGCACAAAAAACCTTGTTTTCAGCCTTGGATCTATTTTTTTTACACCTGTATGTCTACTGGCTTCAGTGGATTTTTTTCTCCTAGTGCAAAAGTTAAAGGAATGAGGCATAGGAAAAGCATAACAACAAAAGAGGTATGTGACTTTCTGCTTAAGACCATATTGACTTGCTGTTGATTTTGGAAAATCTTCAACACACGTAAGTCCTAAGGACTTTAAGCATACATTTAAGTCAAATATGTGTGTAAATTGTACATGTAGTAGTTATACATGTAAACTTGAATGAAAAGCTGCTCATAACTTGTTTCACCACTGAAAAATAACACAGGATTTTTGCAGCATCTGTTGACTTAAAATGGTCTTACGAACAAGTTCCAGGTAAAGAGTTTATCTCCAGGTTTAGTATAAAAGGAAAAAGAAAAAAAAAAAGAAAAAATCAAAAGAAAAAAAAAGATTTTCTGGCGATCATAATGAACTAAAATCTTGTATGAAAATATTGAATAGGGTTAAAACTTTAAATAGGAAACATTTTATAAAGAAAAATGTTTATATTTGTACCTAGTTGGATGTTTTTGTGTAGAAAGAATATAGGAAAGGAGAGGACACATTATGGACCTAAAAGAACCTCTACTGAAATTAACATGCTCAAGTAACAATGAAGAATGTGGCTCCCATTTTTGACTGCAAGGTATTTTGTAAGGTAGGTGACAAGAAAACAGGATATAATGCTGAACATTAGAGTACAGAAAATAAGAGATTTGGCAGCATATCCTTCAAAACAAAAACAGATTTAGAAAGCTGTGTTGGGATTTGTTTCACCTAACTTTCCCCATGTACACTACAGGTGTCTGTAGAGCTAGATGCCCAGGAGCTTTTCAGTGTATGTGCACTTCTTAAGGCATGATTCATCTCACTGCACTCTACATGTCCAAAATAGGGTAAATGAATTGTGTCATGTAAACGTGTATTCTTTTCTGTTGACTAATCATGTACTGACATTTGATCAGTTGGAGACCAGCTGGATGGAATGTGAGTTGGTAAGATGGATCTACCCCAGAAGGGAAAATAATAATGGATTTGAAAGACACACTTTACAGAAAATACCAGCAATTTATTTACACAATCAGAAATAATTACAGACTGCCTCACAATAGCCAAACAATCATGTTCAGATACTTTTAAAATCCATAAATACAGGAGATGATATCATCTTTAATTAAAAATGTAGAATGGTGACAATCTAAGTAACTTTTTCCAGTTTCATCTTTTTTGGGGGTGTGGTAGATATTTTCCTTGTTACTTCCCTCCGCCTACTACTACTACTACTACTAATTTATTCTATGATTCTCTTCACTTCTTCTGCAAAGCCAGTTTTTCTTTTTTAAGTATGTGTGTTTGTTCCTATTCAGCTGGATTTTTTCCCCCTGAGTAACATATAAGCCACTCCAACCCTTGGAGACAAATCAATTTGCTCCTGAAAGTAGCTTGCTTGGGTTTTAGCCGAGAAAGTGCTGCAGAGTGAATGGAGCAACCATGCTTATGTTTTGTAAAGTATATGCAGTTTGTGCTGATCTGCTGGTGTGCTGCCTCCACTACCCACCAGCTACTGCATCCTGCCTTCCTGGCTACCAGGTTTTATTCTGAGACCCTTGTGTCTTGAGCATGGTAGCAAGATGCTAGCAGTATGTTCCCAAGAGCATGAGTAATCCCTGGTGTCTGAGAACAGAATTAGGATGAGCAACCCTATGAAAAGCCAGTAGTTCATCCTTCCTTCAGCCTCTGTGCGCTCTGAGTCACACTTCAGATGATGCTCTAAGGTCAGTCGAAAGAGACTTGAGTTCCAGTGCAACTAAAGGGTGCACCGCCATTGCTGGGGAAAATACTTGTCCATTTAAAAGTCCTTTTGACAAAGGCAACCAACTCAATACAAGGGGAATTTGCATGGGCAGAAGGGCTTGCCTTGCAGCTGCCTTGGTCCTTCCATTGGTAAAGTTTTACTCCAATCATTTCACTTCTTAAAAAAGTGTCCTTAACTAGCAACGGGGAAAACTGCAAAGGAAGTGCACACAGGGTGGAAAAAAAAAAGCTGAACTGTCAGTGGAACTTGGCAAATATTTCAGTGTCTGCTTTGCCCAGGAATTTGTGTTGGCTGCTCTGGTTGTAACTGAGGTGATGGGATGCACTGGAATTTTTTTTGCGTTTCATTTTGGGGGGAGTGTGTGTGTGTGTGTGTATGTGTGTTCCCCAAGGGCAGCCATTTGCATTGCAGGACAAAAGCCAAACTCTAGCTAATAAATCTCGCAAGCAAACATCAGTCTTTTGGTAGACTTGAACACTACTACCTGTTGCAGGTCTTACTGATGTTTCCTCTTGAAGCCAATGAGACTGTCCTGGACAGTGCTGGACCACTGGGTTTTATCCACTACAGCTGTTGATCACAGTGGGCAAAGATGTAAGCATCCACCACCTCTAGAAATTGTGTACTTCAAAGCAATGCTTAAAAAATTGCTTCTGTGCCTACCTCCTCCAAGACTTTTAACTAAGAGCTTTGCAATAAATACCACAGCAGTCTTGCATCAAGCACAGATTTTGCTTGTAGACCCTACTTGAACCTTGAAATACATCACATATTGCTTCTCCTGATTGCTTTTCCTTGTGAATTTAGTTAAGACATGTATGTAAGCTTGTCCTTTCATGTACCTTGTTTAATTTAACCATGATCCTGTATTCTGACACCTTTAAAGCAAGCCAGTTCTACAACAGAAACTTTTGTCAGCGTTGTGAAGTCATTTAAATGTGCAGTGTTGTTCTTTGTTTTAAGAGATGCAAGCATGTTCAGCTAGTCTTGTCAGCAAACTGACACTAGCAGCAGTTTAGTGTGCTTGCAGACCAGGTATGCGCCATTCTGGCAAAAATGTTTCTTGCAAGGGTCTGCAATAGAGAGGAGCTTCCTAAAGCTTGCCTGGGTGTTTTTCTATTGAAGAGAATAATAACAAATATTTAATAATAAAGGTAACAATAAAGATTACTAATAGATAATAATAAAGGTACCATATGCATCGAAGATGGGAGTGGCTCCATATTTACCCCTGGAAATGCTGTCCTGCTCCCCAGCTTCTCAAAATCTCCTCAGAGAAGGGAATAACCTGCTCCCATGACAAGACAAAACTACTAGTGAGTTTTCTGAGGAAGGGAGGCAGCTGTAATTCCTTACCAGACAAATAAAGCACGATATTAACCTGTGGTCTCTCAGTACAGGGGAGGTGGAGACAACAATGCCTTTCAGATATGACTGTTCACATCATGCACAATGTGTCCTTAGAACTACTGCCTCTCGTCAGTCTGGTTTGTACCACCTGGGAGGCATGCCATCCAAGAAGCCAGAAACTTGTTCCATCTAGAACAAAGACAGATTAAATCCTCTCTGAAATACAGGAGGAAGCCAGCTGGGTAGCAGAGTGACACCCAGTACAAAGTATTTTAAAATCTGGAAAAAAAAAAAAAGATAAGATAACCCATATATTCCTGGAAAAGGACACTGGAGATCTACCTGGAAGCAACAGTTAGATACTGCAAGAACATGCTTTCCTTCTACCTGAGAATTTCAGGTTGCACAGGGTATGAAGGCATCAAGGCATTACCTAAGTAATCACTGTAGAGAACGCAAGATGCGGGACAAGGTATTTCAGAAATGCAGCAGATTCTTCAGCTTTGGGAACATGTTGGGTGTGGGGGTTTTCTTATGTGGAGGGAAGAGGAAGGGGGCAAGACATCTGCTTAGCTCCAGAAAGGACTGACTTTCAATTTTCTATGATGGCAGCTTCCTGGAGGTGGGTGGCCTTTTATTCATGCATACAGTGAATTGCTCACTGAGAAATCTGTGTAGGTAAATGAGCTTTGTCCTACTTCTGCTGAAATCAGCTGGGGCAGGGATGTTCTCAGTGACTTTTTAAAATGGGATCAGAATCAGTATCTTAAAAGACTGTTATCATATATTAACAGAGTAACATTGCTAAATACATTTTGACTGACAGGCAATCCTAGGTTGCACTACAGGGCCCTACAAGGGCTGAGGCAGGGGGCTGCCGCTCCATTAACATGGGCTTTTTCTTGTTTGACTTCCTACCTTCAGACAGCTCAGTTTAGGGCAGGTGGTCAAATGAAATGTCCATGGACATTTGAAATGGAATCATTAAAGCAATGTGCTTTTTCCTTGGGGGACAAAAAAACAGACCTGGTCTCTTTACAGTATGGTTGTTTTAGGCAGAGAAAGTTAAAAACTGTCCCCACAGACAGAACTAGAAGACATGTCCAGAAGATTTTCTGATCCACCTAACTAGACTGCTTCACCCTATGGTGGTAAGTCATGATGGGACAGGAGTCCTAACAGTCTAAGGATAGACAGAGTGACAGAGACTCTGAAATTTGCTGTTTCTGTTTCAGATCTGAAGGTGGCTTAAATGCCTAAAAACTTACGCATACTCCTTCACTAATACCAGTTGCCCCCCCACCCCAAAGACATTATCTAAGAATTTCACCTTCTGTTTTTAAGAGGACGAAGCTAATCAGTATAAAACAGAGTAACTTTTTCTGAGATTCTTTCACTACAGATGAAAAGTTGTACAGACACCAATATGCCTCTACAGACACCTCTATTTTCTGATGGTTTTTTTGTTTCACATTTCAACATACTCTTCAATACTAGCCTGCTTGCCATTTTTTGATAAATTGCACCCTGAGTTTACTACACACTGTATCTCTGTCTGTGCTGTTTTTCAACTGTGGTTTTGTTATTTTTAGAGCTTTATCAATAAACAGTGATGTGGGCGGTTTTGTTTGGTTGTTGTTTTTGTAAAGCTTTTTTCTTAGACAAAATAATCTACAAAACACTGTCTGGACTTCTTTTGATGTCACTGGCATCTGGCTCTTAATCTCTTTAAGTCTTTATTTCCAGAAGCCTCTTGGATGAGGAGACTATTTTTATTCAGATACTGAATGCTGGTTATTATCAGGGGAATGGTAGGTGATCACACCTACAGTACTATCCGGACTCCCTACTGCTCTGCAGCTGCTGAAGTTTCCACTCAGAGGTATGCTTTAGAAGAAGTGCCTGAGCTGTTCCTGTACCTATTCTATAACTCGGCACCCACCTGGAAAGATAACTGCGTTTCCTTGTGTTCCCTCGATTATGCTCTTTTCTGTAGGAAAACCAAAGTGCAGCTATCTCAATCTTTAAAAAAAAGTCTGCTGCGTTTCATTGTCCTGACTCACCAGACATTAGAAAGGTTGTCATAGTTTGGAATTTGCAGAGATGCTGCGAGCATGTGGGTGGATCTTAAGTTTGTAATCGCCAATGTCCATAATGAAGGTATTGCTTTATAATGTTCTTTTAATAGTAAATGGCAACACAGCTGGTGATTTTCTTCGTGCTGCTTTAAAACGCTCCCTCATTCCCTAGAGAATGGTGCTCAGAGAGAAAGAGTAACTGTGGTTAAGCCACACTCAGCAATGACCACCTTCTCTAGCAGCATAAAGCGTTTCTCTCCTTGTGTTACTTGACTGACTATTGAGTTCTAAGCTTTTGCCCTCGTCCCTCGGTGTCTTATCCACATTCCTGGATACAGTCCAGCTCTTTCTGTTAAAATACTGCAGTTGCTATTGTGCTGCAGCATATGTATTGACGGGTGGGCGCTGAAATGCCAGGTTGTGCTTCTGGTTGACTTTTGCTGACCGACTTAAAGATTTACCACTTTGATGCATTACATATTAGTACTTCTCTTTAGCTAATGTTTGTCATAGAACGCTTTTGTGTTGCATTTGATGTTTTGATTTAAAAGAGAAAAAATCAATTTGAAGTTTTCTTTACGTTAGGAAGACTAGAAGACGGTCACTGCGTATCAAAACTGCTAAAAAAATGCTGGAAAAAAGTCTATAGAAAGTAAGAAAAATATTGTGTAAAATCTTAATGAACAATCAAAATTATTTTTAATAAAAGGAACTCCAGGTCAAGCCTGAATAATCTACTCTGTTACAAACATCTACCTAATTATTGGTTTATCCTTGAGGTAAAATCCTTTCAATTGGCTTTTGGAAAGTCTGAATGGAAAACCCTCACGTCTTTACGTGTTTCTGTCACGATTACCCAGGAAGGAATACTTTTGGGTTTTGTTGGTTGGTTTCTGTGGTGGTGGGGGGGGACAGGTTTAACTTAAAATCTGTTTTACCCCACTTACTTCCCAGCTTTGGGCTGGGTCTATTCAAGGCTATTTTCATTTTAAAGACCCCTCCCCCCAACCATATCGGAAGAAGAGACAGAAATCTGAGGGGAAAAAAGTCCTTTTACACATAAAGATGGTACCAGCATCAGCAAAATGATTTTCACTTCCGCAAAAAGAAAAGCAATAGCAAAGCACTATTTGGGTGCACCAGACGAACAAATGGAACAGTTAACACAGTGCAAGGATAACTGGTACATGGCTATGAAGCTGAGTTCATTCAGCAATATGCTTTTCAACACCCATCTAGTTCTCAGCAAGTGGACAGTCCCAGTTTGGGAGCTCTACTGTGTGGTTAATGTTACAAACCCAGCTCAGGACTTAGATGACCCGCAGTTGCTCACACACGACTGGCTCACCGGAACCCCGATGTCCCAAACCCCGATGCACGCGTGGACAAGGCAGATGCCTTTTGTTCTGTTGCACTCAGCTCTTCTGCATTCCTCCCACGTACGGTCTCGTATCTCATTGCCCGTTGTTGCACTCCGGCTACCGAGGCAGACTTCGGTGGAGGAACCGTGGGGGCAGAACCTTTTGTTTTCCACAGATAAATGAGCAATCCGTCGGTTAATTCTGAAAACTTAAAATCTCGTGCTTAAAACCAAAAAACTGTTCATTTCTGGCATGCCAGGTGGCACTGTTTTCGTTAGGGATGATTCAGGAGTACTGGAAGTCGGCCGTTACACCCATTACAAATATTAACAGCCACCAGCTGGGACAGCGCAACGCCGAAGAAGAAACGACAAGGTCTGGCTATAAAATTATGTCTTACATAATACTAAAGCGAGAGAAGACCTGGAAGAAAGCGTTCAGGATTAACAGGGTGACAGGCACCAAACAAAAAAAGAAGAAGGAAGGAAAAAAAAAAAAAGCGGGAGACCAGACTTGCTCTCCACAACCGCGGTGCGGGGAAAAGGCTCCCACCTTCGCGCGGGGCGACGGCAGGCCGCGGCGGCGGGGCGCAGCCCGGCCCGCGGTGGCGGCCCGCTCCTCGCCGACCCTCCGGCGGGCCCAAAGCCCCTGAGGAGGGGTGAGAGCGACCCATACGTGGTCAAGTTCACGCGCAAGAGGGGCCCGCAACGACAGGAGCCCCCAGCCGCCGCCTGCGAGCACGACGGGCGCCGGTAGGGGCCCAGGGGAGACCCGGCAGCCGCCTCCTCCCTCAGCGCCGCCGGCGACCGCACGCCCGCAGCGCGGCGCGCCTCTCTCCTCCCCTAGCGGAGCGCGGCCCGCGGCGGCGGCCCCTCGAGGCAGCCCGGCACGTCCCCGCCCGCTACCGCTGCCGCGGCCGCCGCCGCCGGGCGGGACCATCTCTCCCCTTACCG
>VZSC01002022.1:13866-42875 GCA_013398225.1 Steatornis caripensis
GGGGGTGTGGGGGGTGGGGGGTTGGGGGGGACCGCCGGGCCTGGAGCCCCCTCCTGTTCCTGCGGCTCAGCCCCCGCAACAGGTCCCTGCGCTCCCCGGGGCTGCGGAGACCCGGCGGCCCGAGGCAGGAGCGGGGGGAGGCGGGCGCGGGAGGCGGCAGGGATGGGGACGGGAGGCAGGGGCAGGGATGGGGACGGGAGCGGGGATGAGGCAGCGGTGGAGGGGAGGTGGAAGGGGAAATGAGGCAGAAGTGGGGACACGGCAGGGACAGGGACGAGGCGGGGATGGGGACAAGGCAGGGACGGGATGAGGTAAGACAGGAACGGGGGATGAAGGAGGGACAAGGCAGGGACCTGCCGACCCCCAGCCAGACCAAGCAGCCCCCCTGGGCTCAGCGGGGCCGGGCAGCAGGTCCCCACAGCACGGGGTGCCCGGGCCTGCTCCTCGCCCACCGCGGCTTGCTTGGGTCATGAAAATAATCCAAAGGGGCTCATCTCCACGCGGGGCTATCGCGCGCACAGAGTGCTGGCTGGTCAGAGCGGATACCCGTCGCACACACCTGTCCGAGGGAAACGCGCGTCCACTGCCCCCAGTCCCCCCCCGGCCCAAACCCCACCGCTGCTCTGGGCACAAAGCCATCCGCATGGCAGGTGCCACCCCCACAGCCAGCCCGGCTGGGGCGCGAGGCGATGGCACCCCTCTCCCCGTGCCCTCCTCTCCCCCGCGGCAGTAATTGCTGCTGTATTTATCCAAACTAGGAGGGGGTGGCAGAGAAAGACTTCGAAGAGTAATTTTCCGGGAATTCTCTTCGGTGTAATTGTCTTGATAATAAATCCAGATGCTTAGCCTGTGTATGAATTGCTTTTTACCATTTTCATTTATTATTGAACACAGTGGGGAGAAGGGGAAACGCAACAGGGCTCTTTCTTGTGAGAGAGAAGCGGCGAAGGGGCCGAGGAGATGATTTCTCTGCAGATCCGGGAAACCTGGATGCGTTCATCGTCTTGCTCTCTGGGGTTTTTTTTTCCTCTTCTTCATACTTAGCCCATATCCCCACCCCCCACTTTTTTGGGGGGGTATTGAAAACTAATTAAATAACCCGTTAGCTAACACATTAAATTAAGATCCACTCTTGGATTTAATGATGTCTCCGGAAGAATTGACAGAAATGTGAAGACAGACTGTCAATAGATTCCTTTCCCTGGTTACGCTGTATAAATGTGATTAAAACAGATCTCAAAGAAGGGTGTCCCAGCACGGCACCCACACAGGGACAGAGCCATCAGGGCATCCGTGGGTCTCTGGAGACAAACGTCTCCTGAAGTGGGTGCTGAGTGGGGAGACGGATGGCAGGATAACACTGCTGCTCCCCAGGGTAGCCCGTGGAGGATTGGGGATGAGAAACCACCCTGAGACATGATTCAGGTTGGAGCAAGACTCTGGGAAAGGCTTGTGCCTCTGGGGAAGGGGGAAGAATCCCTGGCCGATGTCCCCAGCCGTCTGCCCGCAGCCTGTGCGCTGCAGCACCGGGCGATGCTGGCCAGGTGTGCTCCTTCATCCTGGCCAGATGTGGTCCTTCATCCCCAGCCCTCGGAGCGGTCCAGGGCAGCCTCGTGCTATGCGGATGGATGCAAAGCTGAGCCTTCGCTTTGTCCTGGCTCCAGCAATGCAAACAGTGGCTGGGATGGTGAGCATACACCCATCGCTTTCTGCTTAAGCTCTCAGGTAAAGGTTACCTTAGCATCCAGGCTGAAAAAAATCAATGGCTGATACAGCATGAGACTCAGAAAGACAACATACATCTATCACTTAGGGATTCGATGGGCTTAGAATAGTCTTGTCAACAAATGATTGTTTAAACAGAATATCTCAACTGTTTATGGCACCCTTAATCCATACATCTAAGCACCACTGTAACATGTCGTGAGCATGGATTGCTCTGTAGAAACCTCTGCTGTTAGGCCCAGAGCTGCAGAACACTTAAGCATGTGCTTAAGTCTCTTAGACTTCAAATTAATCATGTACTTAAGTGTTTTGCTCCACTAGGCCTGGCCTAAGAACAGGGAAATACCTGTCATTATGTTAATGGATGAAGATTTTGTTTCCTGCCCTTCATTTAGGTAGCGTATAAAGGGCTAAATACACACACGTGTGCTCCGCACACCGAGCCTTCTGGCTGATTTATCCAGCTGGTGCACAAACAGACCCAGCGTCACCCTGCCGTGGGCGTTATTCCGTAGCTTTTCCTTCTCCCCTGGGCACTGGAGACCTTGATGTGGCATCTCAGGGAGGCTTTGGGCCAGCGGAGCTGGTGGTGGTGGGTGAAAACCCCCCAGGGCTTGTGAGTTAAATGATGCAGGGGGCAAGAGGAGAGGAGCAGATGGAGAAGGCTAAAAAAAAAAAAAGATGCAGAAGGGAGCGAAGAGCAAAAAGAGGCTGGAAAAGCATCGCTGACCCAGAGCAACAACCACGATATCCACGGGGACCCGAGCAGGGAAAGCGGGGGAGGCCAGTGCCAGCTCCAACCAGCCTGGAGACCTTCTGGCGGAGACCTGCAGCCCCTCCAGAGCCCCAGCACAGCAAAGCCCGGCAACGCGGAGCCGCGGGGAGCAGATGCAGCTGCCGAGGAGACGCTGCCTGCGCAGGTGCTGGCTGGAGCCCCGTGTCCCCTTGGTCCCTACGCAGGTGGCTCGGCCATGACCTGGGGAGCAAAGCCCAACGTTATCTCCTTGCGCCTGTCACCCATTCAGGCTGGTTCTGAGCTCTCCGGGGCGCGGGACATCTCTTGCTGCGGGCCCCACGCTCAACGCTTGTCTCGTTAATGACACAACAAATATAAGCGTGTTGGGAAGGGAGAGCTGCTGTTTCCTCCTCCAGATAACGGTGGCTTCAAAGTGAGTTTGAAAAGAGGCTTTCAGGTGTTCAGGGGCTTGCAAAGGGGCAAAACACAGGACCCGCAGGACAAAAAATACAGCGAGAAAGGAGAGCAAAAGAAATAAAGGAGCATTAAAGCATGTATCAATATTTCTCCTCAAAACATAGAATGCATTTTCTTTTCTGAAAAATTAATAGCCTCACTTTGTCAATGGACTCTCTCCCCCTCCCTCCCTCCCCTCCCTCCCACTCGCCTCCTCTCCTCTTCCTCTCCTTGTCTGCAGAAGATGTTCAATGGAAAGCAAGCAGAGAATAAAAAAAGCCAGTTAATCCTCAGCAATTCCAGAGCTGAGCTTTTTAACAGCCGCTGAGGGTTCATCTCCCAGCCACATAATCTCTGCAGAGAAGGGAAACCCTCCCCGTCGGCTGCCGCCCGGCTCCGGGCTCCGGTTCAGCCATGCATCTTCGGGCAGCGCAACGCCCTGGCGCGCTGTGTTCAGGCAAATGAAAGCGCGTGGCTTGAATTCCCCAGGAGGGTGTCCCCACGCAGCCTCGGGGCGGTCAGGAGGAGGTCGTGGGGAGACTACCAAGCGGATTTGGGGCCTCAGCCCGTGTGCTCCAGCAACGCTCAGACAGACGCCTGCAAGGGCCAAGCGCCTGGGTTTATGGGGTGCTGAAGCTTATGTCTATGTTTAATCTCCACCTTAAAGCCAAGCAGCTAGTTAAATGATGCAAGCCCTGAGTAGTCTTGCTGAAGGGGACACTGGGGTAAGTCCTTCCTGAGACGCCACCTCCCTCTCTTCCTGCCAAATCCATGCCCCAAGCTCAAACCCAGCAGTGGGTGCCTGAGCCCAGGGGGCCCCTCAGCACTGCCCTGCGAAGCGCGGTCTCGCTGGAGGCCACTCGCTGGGCCGCTTCTTGCGGGACCTTCCCTAGGGCTCCCTGAGCAGTCGGCAGAAACCCTGGCAAGAATCCCTGTTCCCCAGCACTTCAGCACACGCTTAACTTCAGCTGCTTACAAAATGCCCTCAATGCCAGCGTGGTGTGGGGAAGGCTGGGGGAGTCTGGGGCAGGGGTGGCCGCAGTGCTGCCCACCACAGGGACACCGTGCGGGACTCGAGCTGGGGTTCAAACCTGCCCCCCATCGCTGTGGCGGCCAGCAGCTCCCGGAGGCAGAGCTCTTCAGAGGCTGCCAGATCCGGAACGCTGGGGACAGGCGGTCGGGAGAGCAGGGGAGCATCCGCCCCGCCAGGATNAAGGGCCAAGCGCCTGGGTTTATGGGGTGCTGAAGCTTATGTCTATGTTTAATCTCCACCTTAAAGCCAAGCAGCTAGTTAAATGATGCAAGCCCTGAGTAGTCTTGCTGAAGGGGACACTGGGGTAAGTCCTTCCTGAGACGCCACCTCCCTCTCTTCCTGCCAAATCCATGCCCCAAGCTCAAACCCAGCAGTGGGTGCCTGAGCCCAGGGGGCCCCTCAGCACTGCCCTGCGAAGCGCGGTCTCGCTGGAGGCCACTCGCTGGGCCGCTTCTTGCGGGACCTTCCCTAGGGCTCCCTGAGCAGTCGGCAGAAACCCTGGCAAGAATCCCTGTTCCCCAGCACTTCAGCACACGCTTAACTTCAGCTGCTTACAAAATGCCCTCAATGCCAGCGTGGTGTGGGGAAGGCTGGGGGAGTCTGGGGCAGGGGTGGCCGCAGTGCTGCCCACCACAGGGACACCGTGCGGGACTCGAGCTGGGGTTCAAACCTGCCCCCCATCGCTGTGGCGGCCAGCAGCTCCCGGAGGCAGAGCTCTTCAGAGGCTGCCAGATCCGGAACGCTGGGGACAGGCGGTCGGGAGAGCAGGGGAGCATCCGCCCCGCCAGGATGCCATGGCTCAGGATCAAACTCGAAGGTTTCTGTGGCGGCGAAGACCAGGAATATTTTCCCGAGACGCTGCTCAGCTCTTGGGGCCAGCGGAGCGCTTGTCAAATATTGAGCAGGCACGTCGATGTTGCAAGCTCTAAGTGAAAGCAAAAATCAGTTAATGGTCTTCCTGAGCCGTCCTCTTGGTGTGGGGAGTCCTCGCAGAACGTGGGGCAGATGATTTGCGAGGGGTTGATGTGCTGCNCGCAGTCTCGCTGGAGGCCACTCGCTGGGCCGCTTCTTGCGGGACCTTCCCTAGGGCTCCCTGAGCAGTCGGCAGAAACCCTGGCAAGAATCCCTGTTCCCCAGCACTTCAGCACACGCTTAACTTCAGCTGCTTACAAAATGCCCTCAATGCCAGCGTGGTGTGGGGAAGGCTGGGGGAGTCTGGGGCAGGGGTGGCCGCAGTGCTGCCCACCACAGGGACACCGTGCGGGACTCGAGCTGGGGTTCAAACCTGCCCCCCATCGCTGTGGCGGCCAGCAGCTCCCGGAGGCAGAGCTCTTCAGAGGCTGCCAGATCCGGAACGCTGGGGACAGGCGGTCGGGAGAGCAGGGGAGCATCCGCCCCGCCAGGATGCCATGGCTCAGGATCAAACTCGAAGGTTTCTGTGGCGGCGAAGACCAGGAATATTTTCCCGAGACGCTGCTCAGCTCTTGGGGCCAGCGGAGCGCTTGTCAAATATTGAGCAGGCACGTCGATGTTGCAAGCTCTAAGTGAAAGCAAAAATCAGTTAATGGTCTTCCTGAGCCGTCCTCTTGGTGTGGGGAGTCCTCGCAGAACGTGGGGCAGATGATTTGCGAGGGGTTGATGTGCTGCTCAGTAAAGTGATCATTCAGCAGCCATTAACATGTGTATAAAACAAAATATCCGGAAAATCCCAGTGGGAAGAGGAAAGCGCTGCCCCATCTGAGGAAGTGGTGCTATTCATCAGAGCTCGCAAGCATCCACTTAACCCCCCGTAGGAATTTGAAGAAGAGTTTTGGGACCTGACAGGAGATGGATTCCTCCATCTGTGAGAATATCTGTGAATTTTAGTTTCTTCACTTAGGGGAAAAAGCAAGAAATTAAAAAAAAAATAAAATCAAAGCCATTACAGACATTGTCAATCAAAGCAGACGGTTTTGACAAGCTTTAAAGTTGCAGCTAAATTTAAGCTTGGGCGGTTTTTCAAGTTTCCTCTTAGTGTAAATTAATCATGATTTTAAAACAGAAATAAAATCACACGGGGCTGGAAGAGGAAAATTAGTCTTTTGGAAAACGCTGAAATGGGACAATCCGATGACTCCCACTCTTTTCATGTGGGCAACGAAATGTTTGAAAAGGGAGATTTAATGAAGCAGCTGGCTCCTTTGGGAAAAGGATTCGTTTTGATGAGACGACATTCTTCTGACTTTCAAAATTTTTGGAGTATCCCTGATCTCTGCTCAACGGCTCAGGGCTTCAGATGCTGCCAGAAACAGAGCCCTACAGCAGGGCTCTCAAGCAGTCATTCCTTTCCCCCAGAGCTTGTGTCCTGCCTTCCTCCAGGTGAAAAATTAGTGTAGGACAAGGAAATTCAAAAAGGCAATTGCAGAGGAGGAGAAAATTGCAGCAGTAGAGTCAGGACGACTCTTCACGGCCAAGGGCTTGGCTCCTTTCATCAGCCTGGGGCAGGATGGGGCCCGCAGCTGAAATGCAGCCCTACCCGGATGCCTGCGTGTAAAGGCTGAGCGAGAGCTCATCACCCTCCCCTGGGCTGGGTTAGGTTCAGCTCTTCTATCTGAGGCGAAACAACTGGGATTTACAATAAGATAATAATACGTCTTTAAAGATAATAATACGTGTTTAAAATGGGATAATAATATACATGTTCTCTGACGTTTATTCCTTTGCCTGAAGGACGCAAGGTCAGGTGAGGGTCCACCAGCCTACACACAGCATTTGGGGGCTCAGACCGAAGACCCATCTCGCCTGGTTTCTTGTCTCCACTGGGGAGCTGTAGATGCAACGCGGGTACTCGTTGTCTCGCCTTTCCAACAGCAATAGGTTAGTGAGCTTCTCCACCGCCGTTTGGCCCTGAACTGTTGTGACAGAGTCATGTGTGGAACCCCAAAATTAAGCAAAGAGGTGACCCAGAGAACACCTGACGCGGCGGTAATACGGACATACCAGTGCGGGGGACCCTGAGATTCGCCGGAGTCAGTCTGCGCCGAGGGCTGAGGGTTGGGATCAGAGGTTCGTCTTTGCTGAGCAAGCACCGGTCTCGTGTTTTCTGTCTGGGAAGCATCTCTGCACGTGAATCACCTCTTACGGCAGCTGACAAAGGTAGCTGGCTCTGATGACCCTGGAGAAAGGTGGCAGTCCCTGGCTTTTGAAGGAGCCCATCTGCACTTGTGGCAATGAGGCCACTGGACGTGGTGTCTCGCGAGGGGAAGCGTCCGCTTGTGAGCGCTTCTGGTCTGATGTTAACCCCTCTGTCCTTTGGCCGCGTGAAGATGATAACAAAATAAGCCTTGTAAACCTCTTGTACAAAGACTTTGGGAGTGCGTATGACATCACCTAGGGACCACAGTAAAAGGCGTCGGTAGAAGACACACACGAGATGCATGGATCGACAGCGGCATGGACTGAGAGCAGGACCAGTATCTGCGCAGTAAATACTCTACAGCACCTGGGAAACAACCACCCCACCGCTGATCTTCATCCAACGCAAGAGGAGCAAAGCCTGAGCACCACTTTTAGGGCGAGCTGTTGGAGACTGCAAAGATGACGCTGTTGGCAGCGAGAGCTCGGAGGCTTTTGTGGCAGCGAGGTTTGCCTAATGAATGGCTCTTTGGAGAGGAGGGATGGACCTTGTCTACACACAAAATTGCAAGCCAAAATTGGTCTTGTGTAGATACTCTTAAATCATTTTAAAGCAGGTTGCTATTGGTTTGTATAATTCGATTCCTTTACCAAAGCGAAGCGAAATCGATGCAAATGGGGTTTACATTGATTTCAGTACATCCGCACAAAGGTTTTGCCCCAGTTTAATGAAATCAGTTTAAAAACACACCTTTAGCTAAACTGGCATAACTTTGTGTCCGGCCAAGGTGAGAGAGAGAGGAAGGAAAGACGGCAGCGTGAGGTACCCTAAAAAGAGGCGCGGGAGAAGTGTTTATGAAGTACATGTGCAGGCAGCGAAGCCCCCGTTCGAGCAGGCTGCAGTGGCACAAAGTGATAAGGAATGGGTCAATATAGTTTTCTCAAAGATTTTTTTTTAAAGAAAGGTTAAATGTGAGGTGATATCGATTTCCCTTTCCTCCCCGTCCCTCCTCTCGCCAACCCCCGGCCCCTTCCCCTCCTCCCTGCCCTTTCCCCACCTCCTCCGCGGCCCGGAGCCATCCTTGGAGGAGGAATTGCAGCCCAAAGTGGCCAAGTGACCAGGGAGGACCACGGCGCCCGGCCGCGGCGCTGACCAATGGCCGCCCAAAGGAGCCCCCGTTGCTTAGCAACCCGCTGCAGAGACAGAGGCAGAGAGCGCAAAAAGATGGATTTTCAGATTGCAGCAGCCAAGCAGATCAATTCTGCAACATGGGCTACAGTGGCCAAGCGGAATCTCTCTTGCTCCCAGCAGATATTGATCCAGCCATGCTATAGGCATTGAATGAGCTCTAATAAGTCCTGAGTAAACAGGAACAAGGACTTAAGTGATAGCCCAGCAGTCAAACATCAACTCCCTTTGTCTTCTTCTTCCTCTTCTTCTTCTTCTTCTTTTTTTTTTTTTAATTGCTGAAGGGCTTGCAAGAAAAGGACAATAATGTTTATTGATAGAAAAATAAAGAGTTGGAATATCATTTTGTTCGCAGCCTGGGAGGGTTTGGAGAGGAAAAGTCCCTGCCTCAAAAATCCAGGTTGGCTTTGTAGAGAGGGTGACCCATGGACGCACGTGGTCAACGTGGCTCCCAGCTTCCCTGGGCTTCTCTGGGCATGCCCGAGACTCGATGACGAGGTCCTCCAAAGTGAGTTTTGCCAAGGCACAGCCCACGAGGGAGCGCAGGTGTCCAGAGATGCCCGTTTGAAGCAGACACGGAGGTGGGTACCTTCAGGAGTGCGGGCCCAGGTGATGAGTCTCCTCCAGATCTCCAGGGCTTTGGAAGGGAGATTAAAACTCGCTGCAGGGAAACAAAACCCAGGACAGCCTTTGGGAAGGGGTTGGGAGCCGCGAAGGTCCCCCTTTGTAGACAGCAGGGCAGGCACCAAAGCTGGGTCTGAATGCTCCAGAGCCTGAAGGACATGTCCAGAGCTGCGGGATGCTCGGGAAGATGAAGGGATCAGGCTTGGCCTTGGTTATGAAAGGGGCCTTGTTTGCTGCAGGGAGATGCCAAGGCTGAGAGCAGAATCAGGCACGGAGGAGTCTGAGCTGATCCAGGACCCTGATGTCAAAGAAAAGGACACAGGGCAGCGTCTGGGGGGACACAACCAAGCTTGAAGGACCTGCTCTTGTGGGTAAGGCAAGCTGAACTGACGAAGACTTGACTTGGTGGGTTCCAGGCACGCAGTCAGGGCCAGGCTTGTGCAAAAACCTCCATAGCTCGGGGTTTCACAGCTGCCCTCTGCTCGGGGGCTGCAGCAACCAGCCCATTGCAGGCCAAGAGCCTGGAAAAGAAACACCCCGTGGCCATTTCATAACCCACCGCACTGTCCCTGTCCCTATCCCTGTCCCCGTCCGTGTTTGCCTTCCAACCCTTCGCATGTGGCTCCTTCGCTCCCCGCTCCATCCCCACGCCTCCTCCTGCAGCACCTCCATCCCTTCTTCCTCATCTCCTTCCCCAGCCTTCTCCTCCCTGCAGCGAGGAGCCCCACGGGCTCGAGATCCTCCAGTTATTATTCCTCGTGCCTCAGCTTTACCTGTTCTCGTCTGAATTTCCTAAATTTCTACCTCCAGCTCCATGCACAGTGAAGCCTCCAGCCACCGCTGTCGCCCAACTGAATAATTGCTGCGGTCACTGTGGTTAAATTGCCGGCAGGAAGGACAAGGCTCCCATCCAAAGGGCTGGATGCTGCTCTCCAGCATCACTGGCAATTCCCAAGTGACACCAATTAAATAACTGGAGCTGCTCCAGATTTATGCCGGTGTAACCGAGATCACAGGCCAGGTCTGCCTCCAGCGATTACAGGACTGGCGAAATGCGAGCTCTTTTCTTGCACTCTGAGGTCTCTCAACCCACATTTCAGCAGCCTCAGTCATAACAGGGTTGATAATTAATTGATCCGATATTAAGGCGGCTGGCTCCCGCGCTCACCCGAGCTCCCTGCCGCAGTTTAACACCAGTTAAATCAAGTGAGTCCTCGAATCTTTAGCGTGATCCACAGTAAGAGGGAGGAAAAGGGAGACGGGCACCTCCGTACGGATGCACACGTGTGCGGGCGCACATGTGTGCGTTTGCAAGCGTGCACACGTGTGTCTCGATTGCTCTGGAGGCGGGAGAAGCAGAAAACAGACAAGCACTGACCCATCCCCAAAGATATTTGCTGTGTTCCAAGAAGAGAGAAGATGTAGTCTCTTTTTCTGAAGGTTTCTGCATTTCAAAGTAATATCAGAAGGGCTTGAAGCTTAATCTTCGTTACCCAGGAGGCTGTAGGAATCAGGCAAAAGGAGAAAAAAACCCGAATCGATACGGCAGTATGAATTTATTCCCAGGGGGGTCCGAGGCACCAATATTTTCTCTCCCCTCCGTTAAAGAGATAGCGCCAGCCCAATGCAGAGGACCCTCATGTGTTCGGCGCAGGAGTTGTGCTGTGGCAGTGGGTACGATGACATGGGGGGATAAAATCAGGGGAGGTTAAACGGTATCACCCGGAGGGCTGGAAGAAAAACCGCTCCACAGTAGCAAACAGTATCTTTTATTTACAAACAGCTTCCTTGCCTGTGCGTGATGCTGGCAGCCAGGGACGCAGGGAAAGGGGCAGGGGTGATGTGGGGAAGAGGCGCTGGCGCGCTGAGCAGGTCGCAGGGCTGCTGAGCTGGAGAGGTGGGAGGACTGAAATTCCTCCGGGATCCCTGGTGCTGGGATTCACCCGAGCTGGCGGCCCGCAGCTGAGCCTCAGCTCCCTGTGTAGGGGATCAGTAACTGCAGAAGGGACTCGGTCCAACCACAGATCCAGGCTGCAGGCAAGTGGGATGCACAGTTCTGGGGAGAGCCCGGCCAACTTTAACATTAAACGCTGGACCCTGGGGTGCCCACCCTGGGGAGGAGTCCATAGGGGCCCCCACCAGCACCCAGGCCTCAGCACGGCCAAGCAGCGGTGTCCAGCTGCTCAGTGCCCGTGTCCAGCCCGTCAGAGCCATGTCCTCGGGCCTGTGACCCAGCCCCAGACATACTAGGAGAGGAAAACAGAACCAGAGCAGTTCATCTGCCCACTAAAACCAGTCGAAGCTCCACTTCATCTCCCACCTGCGTGAGTGTGGAGCCCCCAGTGTCCCCTGCGACGTGGGTGTCCTCTGCCAGCGTAAGCAATTATGGGCTGTGTGCATGGCTGGCGGCGGAGCAGGGGACCAGCACGGCCCCAGCTCTCACCTTGCTTCTCTGCCACAGGTTCTCGCCCTACAGCAACGGCATGGGGAGATGCCGATCCTCCAGGGCCAGCCTGACTCTGCGGTCATTGTTGGTGGCTGCTCTGCCACGGCATTCTCCTCCCCGAGCTCTGGCCAAGGTCTCCTGGGGATGAGCAGGGTGGAAACATCAAGGATGGTGAAACTCCCTTTCCCACCCTGGACAAAGCTACTTAGGCAGCCATAGGGGAAGGGCACAACCTCCTCTCCATGCTGCCAGAACCGAGTCAGTATGTCCCCGTTCGTATTGTGAGAAAAGCCCCCGCCTTTGCGCTCAGGCTTTTCCCACACAAGCCAAGTTTAGAGGAGCCTCAGGGTCTCCACAGCCCCGAGCAAGCCCTCCTGGGGCTGCATCACCATCACCTTAAATCCACGGGAGCATCGGACCAGGTGCAGCCGGGGGAGCTGCGGGTTGGGCTGAAGTTGTGTTTGCTGCACTTTGGGAAGGATGGTGGGATCACGGGCTGTGCCGGGCCTGCAGGTGAGCAGCGCGGCGGGTATTTACGGCCTCTTCCTCCACGGCTCTAACCAGAGCTATCAGCTTCCCGCCACAATGCGCCCAATCGTTTGAAATCTAAAACAAAATGTAAAACAAGGAGTAGTGGTAACAAAAAAGGCTTAATTAATTGAAGTAAATTGCATCACAATAGTGATTTCTCAGTAACACAGCTAAGTGCCCCATTATTCTGATTTCACTCAGTATTCATGGATACTAAATAAATCACAGCCCCTCCACTTACAGCTGGCTGCAGAGGGGCAGGGGGATGGGGGTCCTGCCGTCTCCTCCGTCTATATGTCAATAACCTCAGCACTTCCTGAGTGTCCGCCCTAAATGGCAGACAGAAAAACTACCGTCAAAATAAATTAATTGTCCAGCGTGGGGTTTTTTTCTTCTTCTTTTTTTTTTTCAACCTTTGGAAAAATTTCCCCTGGAGATTCACTAGGGAACTTTTTTCCCACTTATTTTCGCTCAGTGCTGCCCTGGTCTGTTTATCAATATCCTATTAATACCAGTTTATTTGAAATCATTTATTTTCCCACTGCTCAGGCAGCCTGGCTACACCCAGAAGCAATCGGTTCGGCTCAGCTCGGCCCATGGCTGGCAGCTCCCGGCTATCTTTTGGCGGTGGTTCGTTGGAAGGAACGGGTGAGCTGGCACATGGTGCCCGAGACCACAGTGAGGGCCAGGGACAGCCTACAGACCGGGTCAAGGAGCACACATGGGAGCTCAGCAAGCACTTGCTCATGGCTTTGCTCTTTCTGCCCGTGTCCGTGCTTTACCCAGGGCCGACACTGCTTCAGGAGCAGATTGGAACCCTGCTAAGTGCCAGCCCGGAGCAGCTTGGAGCTGACAAAGCACTCTTTCAGGTGGTTCGATGGGATGCCAAGCTGGAAGGACGGCCCTGAAGCTGAGGTGAGGAGGAGGAGGACGGACTGCAGCCTTGCAGACACGTCCCCGCGGTGCCTGGAGCGTCCCAGCATCCCCAGCGCGGACCCCGTCGGGGCACCAGCAGCGGCTTTGTTCTCCTGCTCCCGCTAATCAAGCCAGGCTGGGAAGCGCTGCTGGATGTACCAAGCGTGTGCAGCCCGGAGGCATCTCCTTCAGGAGCCTAACGATGGAAAAATACCTATGAGGTGCTGCAGCCCCGTCCCTCCTCCCCGCCGGAGCAGGGCTTGGTACGGCCAGCATTGATTTTGATAGCAGGTCAATGGAAATCAGCAGCGGAGAGGCACAGGGGGGTGTGCAGACCCTGCGACAAAGAGGCCGCGTCAGCCCATGGCTCAGCGGGATCTCACCCCAGGATCCACTCCCGGGATCTCGTCGGTGTCCTCGGGTGCTGTGTGGTGCCCGGGGTCCCCGGCGGCTGTATCCCCTCTCAGCTGTGGGTGGCTGCACAGAGGAGGTGACGGCATGCAGCCGGCGCCACGGTGCTAGCGCTTGGGCAAGGCAGGAGAGGGGATGATGGCTTTTCCCCCTCTCCTCTTCTCTAAAGCCACGTCCCCTCTCTCCTCTCAAGCACCCCCTGAGCCCCCATCCCCAAATCTCACCTGCGGCCAGCCCAGCCGTCTCACCACTCTGCAATTCCTATGGAGGGGCTGCTGCTGCAAGGGGCCCAGGAATCAATTAATCAATCACAATCAAGATCCCAGGGTGTAATCATAATTAATGTTCAGCCCTGATTGATCTTGTCATGGCTTTGCCATGTTCACGTGAGCCGGGATGATAAAACTGACTGTTTAATGACGCTTCTGCCGATCCTGTTCCCAGCCCTCCCCAGGGCTGTCCCCTCTCCTACAGGAGGGACAGAGGTGACCCCCCAGGAGACCCAAGGAGCCATTTGGGGAGGGGGACAGCACGATGGGGCCTCAGGGAAACTGGGCCCACTGGGAGCAGGCAGTTGCAGGGTGTTTGTGCACAGGGTGGGTGGCAGCAGTGCTCTGGGTGCTCACCCTTGCCGTGATGGAGGGCATCAGGATGACGCCCATTGAGTGGGTGTCAGCCCTGGCTGCCACAGGCGGCACTAGGGGGGGTCAGCAGCCCCTTCCCCATCTGGTTGCTCCCCGGAGCTGTGCAAGTCTCCATGCAGCCGAAATCACCGGAGCCAGCAGACGCTGGCTGGGAGCCCTCTGAATGTCACAAACACAGTGTAACTAGACTTGGATCAATCCATCAATGCGCAGCGGTGGTTAAATAGTGCTGTGCTCACCTCCCTCCAATTAAACTATCATTTCTGATAGATCCCTTTGTGTCTCCGTCTCCCTGCTGGGCCACTCCGGCCGAGGGCAATGGCGATGGCTTGGAGAGCGCTCCCTTCTTCTGTCGCAGCCAGATCGACGCCGGCCGAGGGCACAGCGCCTCGGAGGGACGTGGTTTCCTTCACGGCCCGTGCCGTGTGGACGGACTGCCGCGCTCGGGCGCCCGGGAGAAGATGAGCCCCAGGGGCTGCCTGTAGTTTCTTCCCGAGGTGCAGAGAGAGTGGTGGCGAAGCAGACGGCTCTGCTCGGCGCCTTTCTCCTGCGCCTCATGGCCGTGCTGCTCGGTGATCCCTGCCCGCGGCTGCAGCAGCGGGAGCAGCCTTGCTCCCCCGGCTTCTGGATGCTCTTCGCTTTCTGCCCACCCGCGGAGCAGAGACCCTGCGCTGCGGCTGGCACCGGCTCCAAACTCTGCCCCCCTTTGCAGGGCAGGGCTGCTTCCTCAGCACCTTCCTGAATCAGCCGGGGGAACGCAGTGACCGGGGCTCAGTTGGCTGTCGCTCTGGTCCCTCTGGTCCCTCCGGGGATTCAGGGCATGGCTCAGCCCCATCCGAGCCCCCCGGAAAGCACCGAGCCCCCCGTTGCTGCGCAGACCTTTGCCTTTAGCCTTGTGCTAGCGGCTCAGCGGAGTTTCTCCCTGGGATGCCGAAATTGCTTCTGCTCTCTCCGTTCTGAGAGGTCGCCCAGCGGGTGCCCAGCTCGGGGGGGTCTCAACGGGGCCATCCCCTGCGGGGCTGGGAGCACCCAGGGAGTGCAGCGGCAGCAGCGCCTGGCGGGAGCCCACGAAGCAGAGCTGGTTATTGATTTCCCATCGATCCCATGCAACCACATTCTGCAGCGGCTGCTGTCCTACATTTCAATCCCACACTTTTCCCTCTGACTTTAATGGTCTTCATCACAGCCCAAAGCTTTATTTAACCAAAAGGGGAGGGAGCCAGCAGGCAGCTGCCAGAAATCAGAGCTCCCCTGCCCCCGGGGTCCGCCTGGGCACGGCCGCATCCTCCAGATCCCTCCCAGCTGCAGGGAGCAGTGGACAGGCTCCCCGGGGTGCTTTGGGGGATGCAGACGCACCCACTCATCCGCAGCCCTGCAGGTCCCAGCCCCGACGGGAGGGTGCTGTGGGTGTCAGTGACAGCACCCAGCTCTCCAGCAGCTCTTCCACCTCGAGGTCTCTCTCCAAGCCCATCCTCGCTGTACCTGCACAACCCCACCTTCCAAACAAAGGGCTTCAGCTGCTGCTGGAAGGGCAAAACCAAGCTCCTCCTTAACAGAGATCTGCATAATCGTGTGCATGTGTGGAAGTGCTGCGCAGCCACCCACCCACCCCACGTGTGAGGCTACAGGCAACACGTACGCACCCACGACAACTGGAAGATGAATACGGAGGAGCTGGAGCTGGCTGAGGATGCCTACGTTTCACTTGGGCGTTCCTCAAGCATCCATCACGGCAGCAGGCAGCCCCGGCACCCACACAGTGCTGTCCAGCCGGGCCGTGAGCAATCCTGATTTATCCCCTGCACCCGTCCCTCCCAATTGCATTTTTAAGCCTCCCTAGCCCGCGACCCTGTTGCTCAGCTGAAAGAAAATGCAATCGCCCTTTTGTGTTTAAAGCACTGCCCCGACACACGCGGCTGAGGCCCCCAAGTTGCTTCTGCGCGATGGCGGAAGTCTCTCAACCGGTTCGTAGCAAATCAATGCTACGGCCCTCCGAAATGTTGAGGGCCGTCTCCTGCAGGCGGCCCAGGGGACGGGCAGCAGGGAGCCAGAGCAAGCAGAGGAGAGAAATACAGAGAGAAGCAGTTGGGGATGGGGCCACCCCAGGGAGCACGGACAGAGAGGACGGGTGCTTTGGTACGGCCATGCTCCAGGCAAAACACGCTTGGACAGAAAACCCAGGAGATGGGAGAAGGAACCAGCGACAGAGAGGGATGGTTGGTGCTCTAGGCCTGACCAGGCAGGTGGCCCTGGTAGAGGCAGGTCAGTGCCCTTTCCCTTCCTCCTCCTTCCTTTCCAGGTTTCCCTGGACTGTGCAGGCACTGACACCCCAGCTCTGGCTGGTGGCTTCCCCCAGCACTAATCCAGCAACCCAAAAATGCCTCCCCAGAGGCTGCCGTAGCTCAGGCGAGCCACCGATGGGGGCAGGAAGGGATGGAGGGCCTGGAGCTGGAGGGATGGAGGGCCTGGAGCTGGAAACACCTCAGGCTTTCCCTGGGCTCACAGCCCAGGATCACTGGTCCCTTTCAGGTCTCATCCCAAGAAGTCTTTCAATGCCAATTTCGATGCGAGAAACTGGGGACCAATGCCACCCTCTCCCCAAGACGCCCACTGCCACGCTGTCCGCCCCTGTTCCACGGCTGCTGGGAAGGGCCGGGGGGACCTCGCTGCAGAGCCGGCTCAGCATCTCCCGGGCCACGCGCCTGCTCTCTCCCTGGGGCAGAATATGGATGCTGTGTTTATTTTTGATTTATGCCAAGGCAAAAAAGAAATACATTTTCTTCAATTATTAATCAGTGAGGTGTGAGAGGGGGACACAAGCTGGAAATTAACTCCGTGACCTTTGAGGGCGGATTTTTACCTCCCTGCCTCCCTCCACTCTCGAGTCCAGCGTGTTTTACCAGTCGTCTCAGCAGAAATGGGACTGCTCCGGAGAACAAACTCCTGGCAGACGTCCCTAAGGCTGCTGAGGGTGTTCAGATAATGGGGATGGTGTATGATACAGATGCCCCAGCCCAGACTATCTGGACGTTCAAAGCTGTCCTGGTCCTGTGGGTGTGCATTCCCACAGCCCTATGCCTGAGCCCAAAGGGTGCCGCTGATGCCAACCCCCATTCCCTGCTCTGCTCCATCCCACCACACCTTTCTGGATGCCTCTGGATCTCTGACTGCCCCTTGATCGTGCCATGCACAGGTTCTGGGGCAGGATAGGGCACCCCAATCCCACATCTGCTCCTGTGCAGTGACTGTCCTATAGAGAGACATGGGTCCTCCAGGGAGCAGGAATGGGTGCCCCATAGCTCCCACACTTGGGCGCCCTCAGCGTGCTTCAAGGCAGGATGGAGACCACACCTACCTCTCCCTTCTTTGGCTCTTGGCTTGGGCTCTTGGCTTTGGATGGGCTTCCAGTTTCAGGCATCTAAGGAGGCTTTGGCAAGAAAGCTGCTGGACGGGAGAGAGGAGGCTTTTTGGACTGCTTTCACACTCTCCTGCCTCAAAACCACGCCCTGAGCCAACACGCAAGGCCAGAGCTTAGCCTGTCTCCCGCAGAAGGCAAGGCAGCCCTGAGGCCAGCAGGAGAACACAAAGTTGGCCTTGGAAAGTTGGAGCATCTCCGGCGCAGGCGTGCTCTCGCCTCCCTACCCCCTCCTCTGCCTCTCCCTCCCTTCCCGAAAGCAGCACTGCGGCAGCACACACCAGCAAACTGATCAAGGCGAAAGGACTGATCAATAGGCGTATTGAGCACTTTTCAAGGTACGGTGATTTTTGCGGATTCAGTGCTAACCTCATGCTGGAACCCCAAGCTACCTCCTCTTCCCCAGCACCATCACCCCCAGCACCAGCTGTGCTACCCCCTCCCAGCACACATCCTGGCCACCCACTCCGGGCTGGCAGGGGCACCCAGTCTGCTCCCAGGAAGAAGCAGAGACCTCACAGGCTTGAGTCACTGGTGGCACTTTCAGCTGGAGGGAGGGGGAAGAGCTAGCAGCTCCTGGGGGCATTTCTTCCCGGTGGGTTCACACCACAGTCTTGGGGACCACTTTGCTCTGGGACAACTTGTGGGGTTCAGAGACTCTTAGAGAAGCGCATCCGAGCTGTGAGATGCCCAGGGCTGGGGACAGATGACCTGGGGTCATTGTGACGACTGCCCAGAGAGGTTGTCGAGTCTCCTTGTCTGGAGGTGTCCAAAACCTGCCTGGACGTGTCCCTGTGCGCCCTGCGCTGGGGCCCCCTGCTTTAGCGGGGGGGTTGGACTGGGGGATCCCCAGAGGGCCCTGCCAGCCGCTGCCGTGCTGGGATGCTGCGAAAAGGAGGGCTGAGGACAACAGTTTGCGGCTCATGGGGCTGAACTGAAGGCAACGGTGGGAGGGGGGAACCCTCAAGCAGCCTGTCCTTCCGAGCAGTGCTTGGATGGAAAGGGCAGGGGGAGCGAGGACCTACCCCGCGCTCGGTGGCCTTGCAGGAGACAGGGCTGGAAGGGACCTCTGGAGGTCCTCAGCCCTGGTTGAGTGTTCCTGGGATGCAGCTCCCAGGAGAAACCCCTGGGATGCGCTCCTGTCCTGGCCGGGCTCCTGAGGGCTGGCTGGACACCACCTCTGCTGAGGTTTTGATGGAAAAGGATCTTTGCATTTAGCATCCTCCAGCTCGCTGACAGCCCGCGAGGGGAGGGATCGGGAAGGCAGATAGCCCAGAGTGGCTGATAAGGTGCTTGGAAAGATAACGCAGAAATTAAACAGAACTTCTTGTTAGGAGCTGCTGCTTTAAACGTGTCCCAGCCCCTTCGCTACCGAGGCGTGGATAGATATTGCACCTTGCAAGGTAAAAATAGCACATTTAATGAAGCCGGGGAAAACGTCAATTGCATTTTGTTGGAATTGCAGACACCTCATTTCCACGTTCCTCATGAAAATGCTTTGGTGTTGGAACAGATATGAAAGCCCCATGCGTTGATTTGCGAAATGTGCTTTAAGTAAGAAAACCAGCAGAAACCAAAGAAAACCCGAGGGTTGTTCCGCATCCCCAGGTTTGACCTTTATCGCTCCCACACAGCTCAAGTTTTCAGATTTGGGGACCTAGGAAAAAACCAAACCCACCACTGTATTTTAACCCTGCTGAATTTTTTAGAGAAATTTGCCACCTGCATAGAATTCTGCTCCAAAATTGAGGGCGTCTGAGAACGAGTGGTGGCGGGGACAGGAGACCGTGAGGGCCGCCTCCCCGTGCCCGGGCACGCGTGCTGCTCCAGGAGGTGCAAATGCATTTAGAGGGGAAGGGATGGACCGTTTGCCTCTCCGATGCTGCCTTTGATTTAGAAGGGAAGTGTCTGTATCTGGAGAGGAAGGAAATGTCTTTGCTCACTTTAACCTAGAGCGAAGGATGCATCCTGGCCCCTGTCCCAAGGCCACTCCGGGAGGACGGTGCTGGTATGGATTTTTGAGGGAGGAGAGCAGTGGGGAGGGCGAGGGATGCTACCTAATGCCATTTCATTTCACTTAGCAGCACTCCGCTTGCGCGGTCTCCAATACGCCCATCCGTCACGCTCCTCGTTAGGGAAAATCTATTTTAAAAATCTCTAATTTTTATTTTAAAGTCTAATAGAGCTCGGCGGTAATTTTCACTTTAAATAACGATTACGTGCTTCGAACTACAAGGTGTGCCTGGGCTCCGGACCGAGCACCCCTGCCAGCGAAGAGGAGCGGCCGCTGGCTGCTCTCTTCCCTCCTGGCAGGGCCCCAGCAACGCTGCTCGGTGCTCTGCAAGTGCGATTCCTGTTTGCACGCGTTATGTCGGTCCTTTCTTATATTTAGAAGGAGAGGTTTGGGGCAAACTTTTTATTTGGGAGTTCTGATGCCAGGCCTGGTGCAGCTCTTCAGCAGAGCCAGTGACGTGAGCTCCATCGCTGCCTGCAGTGGGGCTTTGCTAGAGCAGCATCTCCGAAACCCAGAGCACGATGCGGCGCCTCCCAGGCAAAGCCAAAGGACTCCGAGAGCACCCTGAGAAAAAAAAACCAAACCCTTCTTGCCAGTGGAGGGGCTGCAAAATGGAAGGGGCTCAGCCCCTCGGGTTTCTGACCACGCTGGCCCCCTCCTCTCGTCTCCGCTGCCCTCTCCTGCTCTCTGCCCCTGCCGTTTCCGTCTCTCTGACCCCAGACTGTGACCCGGGAGAAGCCGGGCTGGCTCCGCAGTGTCGTGTCCCCAGCAAAGCCCTCTGCTGAAGAGTGGGTTTCCCCAGGGGAGTTGCCAGGGTGCTCCAAGGAGGATTGCCCAGTGGCTTGGCTGGGGGAATCCTCCTGCTCGGAGCAGGATCACCCGGTCTGGCCAGGGAGCTCGCAGTGCCCAAGTAAAACACACGGCAACGGCCGAGCTCTGCTGGGAGCTCTGCACAGTTCTGCCGCAGCCCAGCAAAAGCCCTTGCAGGAACTGGAAGCTTTGCTGGAGACGGCCTCCGCAGAAGAAGAGCACCCAGGCAGCAGCGAGGAGAGGGCGGCTGTCGGACACCCGCCCTGCAACACCGGAGTTGCACGGAGCTGACGCAGCAATCGGGCTTTCGGTAGGGCCACATCCCCCTCCGCGAACACACGAGCTGCTCTGGAGCCTGCCCCTTCCCTCATCCTCCCCTCCTCTTTCTGCATCAGCTCCTCTCCTGCTCATCAACTCGTGACGCAAGGTCTCAGCCCACGGAGCAGGGCTGCCTCGCGCTGGTCGGCCCTCCCAGGCGAACAAACTCTCCTTGCACCCGTCAAGCCCCAGCCACCCCCACCCACCCTGACAGCTGCCATCTCCCCTTTCGCCTGGCCGGTACCCAGAGAATGCACGGGGAGGGACGGGAGGGTGCACTGGGGCCCTGCCAACCCACCCAAGCAACAAGCACAGAAAGAGATGCAAGGATGGAAAATTCCCCTTCATAATTAATAAATGAAGAATATTGTTGTTAATCGATGTAGCTGTGAAGAGAATATCGATCCCAGCCGCATGCTATTTTTTGTGCGGCTTAGATTTTTACACCTCATTTAGAGGCAGGTCTCTCTGGGGACCTCTTAACACCAAAAGATATTTGCAAGAGTCCAAAGTGAAGAGAAGAAAAGGGGGAAAAAAGATTAATTATTGCCAGAGCTGGAGAATTATGTTTGTGTCCCATTGTGGGCCACTGCAGTACTGATTTGAATATTTGATTAATAGCAAATTATAGCCGCAGTTGATAACTTATCTCTGTGCTGGCTATTTAGTAAACAAGTGGGAGCCATTAGAAACATTTTTAATATTAATCCCAGGAAATTATGTTTATGAAGGCAGTAGCTAACCCTTTGCATGCTAGGGCTCTGCGAGGAGGGTGCTCCGCTCACTTGTCTCACCCTGTCCTTGGGTGGTTTAAATCCCCAAGTGCCTCAGTTTTCCTGCTTCAAGATGAATAAATCCTGAGTTGAACGTGACACTGGTTAAAGCACTGAGCAAGGAGATTTCGTTAGCACCGAACTTTTGCTGAACAGCCAAGGCGATGGCTGGGGATGAGCGGTGGGAGCAGCGGGCTCAGGGGGCTGCTGGAGGGGTCCTGCAAGACCTCAGGCTGGGGGTGGGTTTGCTCCAGGAGGGGTTTCATGCCAGCTGTTGGTTCATGGCTGCGGGATGACGCGGGGCAGGGAGTTGTGTGTCTCTGTGTCAAACTACACGCGGTGGGGAGACGGCCGCAGCCTTCAGCACACCTGAAGTGTTCAAGGGCAGATCAAAGAGCTGCCAGGAGCAGAGGCATTCCTGCAAACCCACAGCTGCTTCCCTGGCAAAAACGACATCAAAGGTAGCGAGAGGTCCCTGGGACACAGCAAGCCTCCTGGGGACAAGAAACCGGCAGACCTGCTTGTCCTGGCTTCCAGGACGTGCTCGTCCAGCAAACCATGAAGGGTTCGTGCAGCCCATCGGCTGTGCTGTCGGGGCAGGTTTGGAGGGTGAGCACCCAGGGCCAGCTGGAGCACGGGGTGCAGGAAGCCCAGGAGATGGGAAAGTAAGCCATGAAACCTCCAGCACTGCAGGCAGCAATCCCTCCTACTGCAATGCTTTAAGAGAAGGTTGGGGAGCAGAGAAATTAATCCCTAAATAGGGGGAGAGCCTGTGCTGAGCAGGGTGGTGCCGGATCCTGCCCTGTGTGGGTCCTGCCCGTGCTGCCCATCCACGGAGGACGTAGAGGATTTGGGGGTTTGTGGGATGTTCAAGGCAGGTTTGTGAATTTGGATGCAGGAAGGAGGGAAAAATGTGTGAGAGGGAAAAGAAATATTACAAAATTCCAATATTCGGCTTTCCACCATCACAAAATGTCTCCCAAAATAATCACAGGGAGAAAGGTCTCCCAAAAGAGGAGGCTGAGCCTGCCTGAGGTGCAATGAACCTCGGCATTTGGGCATGATGCAGAGCAAACCGGCTGGATTCCGTCAGCAGGAGGGATGGGATTCACCTGGGCAAGGCAGAGGGAAGGCAGCAGCCCCCAGCACCGGAGCTGTGATGGGTGGGCACCTGTGCCCCACGGTGTTTGCTGGATGCGAGACGGCAAGGGGTACCCTTGCTCCAGAAATAACCCCAAGGTACCAGTTAGGACATGGGCAAAAATGGCAAAGGGTGTGGGAACGTGTGCAGGGACAGCCGCAGGGGGTGGAAGAGGGTGGGACAAGACCCACGGGGACGTCCCACCCCTGGCAGAGTGGTCCCAAATTGAGCCTCGGCTCCTTCCCTCCCTCGCTCTGCTTCAAGGACGGGTCTGTCACCTCTGGCCACGAGAGCCCCAGGACAGGGCGAATCGGGATGAGCCATCAAAGCCGGGCTGCAGAAACGGGAGCAGCGTGCCCGGGATGCCTCCCTCCTCAACGCTTCAGCAGGGCTCATGCATCCATCTCCTCCTTCGCCCATGATAGGCCCTGGTGCTGCAGATCCATGCAGATCAATGCAAAATTAATTAGAGTAATCAACTCAGCTGTACCACAGAGATCATACAGGCAGGGTTTTAGGTGACTAATTGGTGGAAGCTGACAGCCAGTGTCCCCGGTGTCTTAGAGGTATTAACACTTTTTTCTCTGTAGATTAATTACCTTTTTCCACCTTTCACTTGATGGGTCTGTCTGTGCTGAGCTCTTTGGGGGGGCAGCAGTGACGGAGACCAGGCCTGAGGAGCATCCCATGGAGTACGATGCCCAGATTCGAGACGGAGCAGGAGCTCAGGTTCGCGTTGTGGGTGACAGCTTTTGCAGCAGCAGCCTTAGGGGAGGGACAGGTGTACCTGTGCTCCCTGCTTGAACATCCAGCCCCGCGCTATGGCCAAGACCCCGTTGTGCACGGGTACGGCACGGGGCCACTCTCCCTTCGTGCCCTCCCCAGCTGATCTGTGGCTCCTCCAGCGCCACATCCCCTCCACTTCTGTCTGGGATCGGGGTTTGACACCCCAGGACCATCTCTCGGCAAAGGCTGGCGTCNAGTACGGGGCCACTCTCCCTTCATGCCCTCCCCAGCTGATCTGTGGCTCCTCCAGCACCACATCCCCTCCACTTCTGTCTGGGATCGGGGTTTGACACCCCAGGACCATCTCTCGGCAAAGGCTGGCGTCCATGTCACGAGTCTGAGGCTATTTCACAAATCCACGAGAAGGTTAAAAGACGGGTTTGTTCTGCAAATACCGACGTGAGGCCTCTGTGATAGAGACCTAATGAGACACTTGTGCTGCTGGCATCCAAGCTGGGAACAGGGCGGAGGCTCTTAATAGCCCGGGTAATTAATCCCCACCAGTTATCGGTGCTAGAGATGGGTTCTCCATCACTTGGACTCTAAGTCGCCACTGGGCACCTTCCTGCTGAGCGTGCTCTGGCTTGGACACAAATTATGGAGAGAGAGAGAGAGGGAGATGGACACATAAATGTCCCTTATGATGGTCCTGGTGGCCTTCACACCACTGAGCCTGGGGAGTAATGGGGAACCTGCCCTTGGCTTCGACAGATGACGAGTCAAACCACACGTGAGTAACCAAAGATATCTGCTGCCTTAGTGAAACACGTAAAAGGTGTCAGTTAGACATGGAGGAGGGTGACAGAGTTCTCCTCTTGGTCCAGAACTGTCAGGACTGAAAACCCAAGTTGAGCCCTTGGGTGCCACTTGTCCCCCCAAATCATGGCAGCAGTCACGGAGGGGACCTCTGCTAGGTCAGGTCAGCAGTGGCTTTCCCCAGATGAGTTCTGGGCTTCGGCTGCGCAAAAGTAAAGTGTTAAATCCAGACTGGTCACCTGCCTCACACTGATGCTGGCGGAGAAGGATCGCCACCTCCAGAGAGCCATTTGTCCCTTCTGACGGCTGGTGTCCGATAGCCAGGATGAATTGTCCTCTCGAGGAGGCTGCATCTCCCCACCCAGCTGCCCTGGCCACCTCGCTCTCATCCTGCTCGGGTGACGGGAGATGGATCCTGCCGTCATTGATCAAGGGCTCAATCTCAGAAGCAAGTTTTATTGGCAGAGAAAACAGAGAGGAGAGTGGGAGGTACAACTCAGGGAAGCAAAAGCATCCCAGTCCAGGCGGTCCGTCCGGGCACGGTGCGGCCAGCTCTGGCCAAATGATCCTGCTTATTTGAACGAGCAGGTAGGTGGCATCACCAGAGGCTGTTATTTCTGTTACAGGAGTATCCTGAGAGGGAGGTTATACCCAGGGGGAGTCAGTACGTGCCCCGAGGAGCTCGGCAGCATGGACAGACCACCACTGCTGGCGAGCTGTGGAGCCGGTGGCCGGTTAGGGACTCTGTGGCAGAGCTGACACCTGGCTCCAAACCTCTGCAGCATCGGACTCACGTCGAAACTGCATGATCCTGCCTTTCTATCTGCTTAAAATAAAAAGAGTAAAACCTCATATGTTTCTTGCAAGGGAAAAGGCAAGTTTTCCAGGAAAAGCACCCGGCTTTAAACCTTGACCATCCCTTTCCATTTGGCTTCAGGAACCCCTCTCCAAAAGGCAAAATTCCAGGTGTCCTGGCTTCCCCGGGGAGGGCGTTAAGGGCGATTAAAGGGGTTGTGCGGAGAAGGCGGCACTGGGAAGCCACGTCCCACAGCAGCACGCCTGGTCGCCCTGCCCTGGCTGGACGTGATGGAAATCTCTGCGCCAAGACGGCGTAGGCAGAAGGATGCTCGCGCCTGGCTGTGTTCCCCACCTTGGTACTTAGCTCCTGGTGGCACTGGGTAAGTCACGCAACGCCAGTGGGCTCGATGCCTCCGTAAGACACCGACCTGCACCCCGCACCGGCTCCGGCGTGCTGAGGAGTGAAGGTTCGCTCCTGGCTTGTGCCGCGAAGGCTGGTGCGAGTGCGATGACCCTGCCGCCGCCTCCCGCGCAGGCAGGGGGATGAAGGAGGGGGATTATTCGCTACTCAGCTCCAAACACCGAAGCCAGCACTTTAGAGTGCTTTCATCCCTGAAAGCTTTGGCGGGGAAGAAAGGCGAATGGACTGATCCCGCAACAGCACAGTAAGTGCTTTCCTTTTTTAACAAAGCATCGGTGAGGTGGGAGGATGGGAGCGCGGGCTAAGCAGCGCAACGGCCTCCGAGCAAACCCTGCACCCGTGCAAGGCACGACCCCTCCCGCGGTGGGTTATCGGGACTTGCCCAACCTTAAAAATAAATCTTCCCCTGTTTCCTTTTATAGGGCCTTTCAAGCTGTATCCCCCAGGTCCTCGTGGAGGGTAATGAACGCGCAACGCATGGCTTAGAGCTGCTTGAATTATTCATCGGGAATAATATTTGTTGCCCTTTTCTTCTTGTGGTCAATCAATGGCGATTTATGGTAGAGGGTCCCCGTTATTGGGGGGCCATTCGCCGTGCGGACAGCAGCATTTGCAAAAACTGGGGGATTCACAACCCTCTCCCTGGGCCTCAGGGCACAGAGATCCTCACCCCAAGCACAGCCACAAGGATTTTGCTCACCGTTGGCCAAAGTCAAGCCTGGCCTTGCCTGGGGGTGGCACAGAAGCAGAAGGGGAGCATGGTCCATGGTGGGAGGGACAACTTCAGACCCCCCCAGCAGAACAGGCAGGGGGAGCACCGTGCGCACACGAATGCGCATGCTCAGAGGTCACCTGGCCGAGCCCAGTGTGCTCAGAGACGTCTCTTCACGTCCTCACTGGTTTATTTAGAATTTTGGCATTGCCAGCCTGAAACAATGGCTTAACTTTCTCACAAAGTTCTCTTCTAGAGGGATTTGAAGCAGAGCAATAATCCCAGGAAAGCTCCATACATGGAGCAGTTATTCCAGTGCCTTTGGGGTCCCGCTGAGCGGGAGTCCAAGGAAACTCCTAGGAGAAGACCTGGAACGTCTTCCCAGATCTGCCGCTGGCTCCGAGGTCTCAGCTTGTGCTTCCTTCAGCCTGGAGTGGGGCAAGGAGAGATCTCATTCCTGCCTCTGTGTGGGTATTTAATGCTGCGGTGAGCCCTGCATCCCATCCCATCCCATCCCATCCCATCCCATCCCATCCCTGGCATTCCCAGCCCCAGTGTACTCTCAGGTCACTGGAGGAGGAGACGAGGAAGGGGGACTTCCCCTTCCCAGCCCAAGCCAGAGTGAATGAAGCTATTTCTTTGCATGATTCCCAAGAGTCAGAACTTAATTAGAAAATGAAGCCGTGGCACACACACAGACACAACCACAGCTCACTAACGGGGCAATGGGAGGCGTGGGAGAGCAGGGTGTGTTTTCCAGCTCTGGCATCTGCTGTGTCTGATAAATCCCAGCCCTGCAGCTCTGTGAGCTCGCTGCTCTCGGCAGGGTTTTTTCTGAAGGACAGGGGATGGTTTTGCCTGGCAGGGCTCACTTTGTGTGGGTCTATGCCTCCCCTTTGCCTTGCGTGTATAAGCACGGAGGCCAAATCCCGGCTGAGTGGAAATCAGCATCTCTCTGTTGGCTCCTAGGGCCAATTTACAGCAGCTCATGAGATGGAGACATGTTTCTGAGAGCTTCTTTTTGAGAGAATGGCAGTTTTAACACAGCTGCCCACTGAGGTGAGCAATTCTGAAGGGGGTCATCCTTCTTTTCTTGCTTTTCCCCCCACCAAGGATGAGGCCCCCACCAGCGGCCNCTTCGTGTGGGTCCATGCCTCCCCTTTGCCTTGCCTGTATAAGCACGGAGGCCAAATCCCGGCTGAGTGGAAATCAGCATCTCTCCGTTGGCTCCTAGGGCCAATTTACAGCAGCTCATGAGATGGAGACATGTTTCTGAGAGCTTCTTTTTGAGAGAATGGCAGTTTTAACACAGCTGCCCACTGAGGTGAGCAATTCTGAAGGGGTTCATCCTTCTTTTCTTGCTTTTCCCCCCACCAAGGATGAGGCCCCCACCAGCGGCCGTCTGGGCCGACACCAGGGTGAAAGCTTCATGGACACGTCTCCTTGCAGAGCCACTGAGGAGCTTTGGGAAAAGGCCCTTTCTCAGTCCCTTTTGGGACAGGAAGAGCCTTGCACAGAGCAGAGGGACCTTGCAAAGCGAGCAACTGCAGATGGCTCAGAGCCAGTCGAAGCAACACCCTGGTTTTAAATTTAAAGAAAAGATCGGGAAGTGGGCTCAGCCACCTGCAAACCGCGTCGAAGCCGGGGGATTTCAGACCAGCTTTTCCTTCAGTGACATTTCCTGAGATCTAAAACTTGACTTTCGGATGTGCGTCCCCTCCACCCCAAAAAATTCAGGAGGGCGTCACAAATGTCCATCCCCCAAACACGCGCTGCCCCCCTGACTCCCAACATCCAACAGCGACAGGGTCGAATCCAAGGCCTCATCCTTCACCATCCACCACGCCAAAGCGATGGCAAGGAGGTGGTTCTCGCTTGTCGAGTTGGCATGGTGTCATGCAAGCGATGGCCTGGGGCTGCCCCGCAGGAAGAAGAGACCTAACGCAGTTTTGACAACAAGGCCATCGGTTAAGTGCTCCACGTGGATATTTTCCCCCCTCTCTATTGTTTATTATTGGAAGTTACAAGTAGCTAAAGACCTCCCCAATTATCTGGGAGCCACTCAAGAGCAACTGAGCACCTGTCACCTACTGAATGGGCTGCATCGCCCTAATGACAGGAGCGGAGAAAAGATGCAGGTCAGCAGCGATGGGGATGTGGCGATTTACAGCTCTGCAGTGCCAGCTGCCAGCTCTGAGAGGGGCGGAAAAAATCCCCAAAGAGGCAAAAAGAGGAAAGGATCCACGAAAGTTCTTCCCAGGGGTCCCTCACGGGATGGGTGGGAGAGCCAGTGACGACAGCTTGAGGGTCACCCCTTGGTCCACGGAGCTCTGCAGCTCCCAGCATCCCAGGGGATGTGGAGCAGGCCATGCCGTTAGCTCCTCAGTCCCGTAAATAGGAACGAAAACAATCCAAGGAATCATTCACCCATTGTCAGCCGGCATAAAGAAAAGTATTTATCTGTGCTTTTTTGTCTGCTTTCAATGAACGACTGCCCGTGGAGGTATACATCTCATGCTGGGGAGTTTCTTAGGCTACTGGAAGGGCTGGAGGTGATGCAGACCCCGGACGCAGAGCTGGAACCTGCAGGACGAGCTGCAGCCTCTGGGTAGCGGGAGTGCGGCTGAGCTTCCTGCACGAGGCCATTTAAGACAGCTTCGGATTTGGGACCATGAGAACGATTGCTTTTGAGGCATCGTTTTGATTAGATTCATTGTACTTCCTACTAATACAGACGTATTAAGTGGGTCAATTGTATAGAATAGCATGAAAAATAAACACAACCCAATACCAGCAAAACCTGATGCGGTGTACCCCCATCGCGAACGAGACGATACGTGTGTAAGACAGCGTAGAAATCATGTTGTAGGAGGTTGCACTCAGCTTTGTGAAACAAAGCCTGGTACCCGTTACCCAGCAAACCAAGCCTGATAGCAGCCTCTTCCCTCCGGCTGTGCCCGATGCGCAGCTTCGACTGGGAGCCACCGCCCTGGGAAAAGCAGAGGTTTTCCTCCGGAGTGGAGAAATACGCCTACGCACAAACATCGTCTCCTGCAGGCAGCTCTAGCTTTGGATACAGCTTTTTGGAGCGAGGATGCGAGACGAGGCTGGCGCAGCCCCACCTTGGCCCCCAGCAGCGATCGCCCAAGCCGGGGCCCAGNTCCGGGAAAAGCAGAGGTTTTCCTCTGGAGTGGAGAAATACGCCCACGCACAAACATCGTCTCCTGCAGGCAGCTCTAGC
>VZSC01002023.1:811-37092 GCA_013398225.1 Steatornis caripensis
GCCGCTTCCCTTCTGCGGCTCCCGGGTGCTGTCACACTCCTTCTGCCTGCACCAGGACGTGATGAACCTGGCCTGTGCCAACACCACCCCCAGCATCGTGTATGGCCTCACTGCCATCCTGCTGGTCATGGGGCTGGACGCCGTCCTCATCTGCCTCTCCTACATCCTGATCCTCAAGGCTGTCTTGCGGCTGGCTTCGTGGAAGGAGAGGCTCAAGGTGTTCAGCACCTGCGTTGCCCATATCTGCGTGGTCCTGGCCTTCTACGTGCCTCTGATTGGGCTGTCCGTGGTGCACAGGTTTGGGAAGGACCTGGCTCCGCTGGTCCACATCATCGTGGGGATCATCTACATCCTGGTGCCTGCTGTGCTCAACCCCATCATCTACGGGGTGAGGACCAAACAGATACAGAGGCTCCTGATTTCACTTAAAATTTCCGGTGACAGAACTGCTCATTGAACTGCACCCAGCTCTTTACTTTTCTTGAATTAGCTTTGGGGATGGGAAACATGCTCCTCTTCTTTGACTATGCAGCATGCTGCCTTAGCCCTCGGTAGGCTCTCAGTCACTATCACAACACAAATAACAATAATTTATGACTGCAAATATACTTTGTGCAGCAAGCACTAGTACTGTAGTAAAAGACTACACAAGCTTGACACGTCGATGGCTTTATGGATGTAGTCAGAGCCCTTGAGGAGTTAAAAATTAGCTGGGGCTTGTTCCTTTCCTGGCAGTGCATCCTAGTGCGTCCCAGAAAGTCGCTGGGACAGACAGACGGTATAAAACACTTCCATCTAATATTAACTTTTTCACTGTTTCTTCTTTTTCTTGTCTTTATTCACTGCCTGTAATTTAGAAAAATACTTTTGGAAGGAACAGAGAAATACCACCTTGTGGAAGCAGAAATTTCTAGCACAAATCTGATTAAGAGCTTCGTTTCCTGAATTAGGAACAAAAATCGACTCATTATCCACACAGCGCAAAGCGAAACAATATTTGTAAATAGCAGCTCAACATATCTGTGGTGAGGTGCACCGGGTGTCGGTGGTAAGGTTTGGGTAGTGGAGGGGGCTGCAGGGTGGCCAGGAGAGAGGTCCGGGGCTGCCCTGTCCCGGACACAGATGGTTCCAGCTGGATCAGTAACAGACCCATCGCGCACCAAGGCTGAGACAGCTAGGGGAGTTTGTGGTGCCTCTGTGAAAACATATTTAGAAAGGGCAGAAAATGTCAGACTGAGTGAACAAAAAGAGTGAGGAACAGCGAGGGGAAGAGCAAGGTCAGAGGAGTAGCAGGTGCTCCGTGGTGGTAGAAGCGCTCCCACCGAAGGGACCGTGGGCCACGGAGGACCCACACCAGAGCAGGTACGCCCCCAAAGGGACTGCAGCCCATGAACAAGCCCATGCCAGAGCAGATAGACCCCAAAGGGACCGCGGTCCGTGGAAGACCCACAGTGGAGCGGGTACATCCCCAACAGGAATGCAGCTTATGGGACAGCCCATGCTGAGTGTTGGAAATGAGTGAGAAGGAAGGAGTGGCAGATGGAAACCGCTGTGTACTGACCTGACCTTTGCCAGTCATCGTCTCTCTGAGGGGCCTGAGTGAAACCTGCAGTCACAACAAGGAGAGGAGAGGAGTCTGGAGTGAAGAAGGGACCGGGTACCACTGAGGTTTTCAAGGAGTCCTCAGTCATAACTCCAAGATTCCTATTTCTGAGTGGGGATGGACAGCTCACAGAACATTGTCTATGTGAAAATAAGGCTGTGTTTGGCCAGAGCACCTCAGTTTTAATGAATATTATATTCATTTATACTGAATAATGTGTTTATAATGAATCTTTACTGAATTTTACCATCCCTTTTATCATTTCATCACTCAGTTTGCAAAGTTCTCCCATAATCCCTCATCACTACTACTTTGAGCATAGTGGTTTTGTAAAAAGCTTCGTAACATCCCAACTCACATCCTTCCCTAGATCTCCAATCAGAAGAACTGCTGAGGACAGCCCAGGGGGAGCAAACAGACCCTGTGGTAGTGTGGGCGATGAGCCACCACACACAGCATGAGCTTGCTGGATGTGGCGATTTCCTACCTGCGGGGCTGCAATTGCAAAAGCCAGGTCAGGGGTGCAACAGATACACTAGTGAAATAGGCCAGACTTTGTTCTTGTGCCACGTAAATTCGACGCCGTGAACAGGAATCTCCTTTTGCAACAGTCCAGATTTATGGATATGCCAGCTATACAGCAAAACACATTTCTTGTTTTAAGACTTGGAGAAAGCAAAGCAAATAGATACATTGATTCAGTAGAAATACTATGGATTTCTTGCTTTGCTCGTTCTGTATTTGCAGCACTGGTCTATGAATCAGATGTCCAGCAGCCTAGCACATCAATAAATACCTCAGGCAACAGAAGTCACGTCTAAGTCACGTGAGGGCAATCACAACTGAAGAGACAGATAAAAAACCCCAGTGCTCCCAGGTGTTTGTGCTCTTCCCCATGACCGTGGGAGCTGGTCCCCCGAGCCCCCCAGTGCACACTGGGCTCTTCCTTTGCTATTGAGAGGGGGATAAGGTGCATGCAGCAGGTTTGACCTTACCCTTAGGGGTAAGATCGTCCTTAGAGCTCACGCTGGAAAATGTGAGCAACCCTCCTCCAGGCGGGTGCATCGTTGGCCATTGCATGTCTAGCCAAGAGGATGGGGGCAGGCGTGGGCCTCCGGGATGGTTTGTGCCAGTGCCGTGTGCCTGAGGAGTGGGCATCACCCACCACCCACCCCCTCTCCTGGCAGCGAGGGTCAGCACCTTGAACCTCACTTCTCCTCCAGATGCCTGCCAACACAAGATGGTTTGGTGTCTCTTTCCCCCACCCACTTTAGTTAAATGGTCCAGCAGCATCAATAGCTCTTTGGAGAGGACCCGCGGGCCATCAGCTCATTTCCTCAGTACACAAAAAGAGAAGTGCAGCCTCCGGAGCTCAAACAAGAATGTTATTTACCTCCAGCTCACTATCAGCACAGTGACGTCAAAGCTGAATACTCTGAAAATTTTCCAGTTCTACATAGGCTGACCTCTGGATTTAGCACCCTCCTCAGCCGGCCAAGCAGGCTTTGCTCCTTGCTGCAGGCAGTGATGAGCTGAAACGCTACCATTTTCAGCGCATACATACAATCCTTTCACAATCCTCAAGTCTTAAACTTTGAAAGATTCAGGAGAAGAGATAGGGTTGTTTAAAGTGGACCGTGCACTTGCTGCAGAGTTATGTGTCCAGGGCTAACTTCTGTGCCCCATCATGGGCTGCAATTTGCATGTGCAGTTGTACGGATACCAGTACATGCTCCTGTGGATGGGACATGTGAAAATTTAGACTCTCTTGTGCAAAAAATGCAATGAGCACCCAGTCATGGATCTGCTTGGTTTTGACACCATACACCAGTGGGGGGCAATGGAGGCAGAAGGTAGCCATCAAGATGTGCATGTGAGAGGCAACCTGGCAACCAAACAGGTGCATTACTGGCGAGACAACCACAGGTGCATAGCAGACCAGGATGATGTGGATGTGGGAGAAGCAGGTCTCAAATACCTTCAGTCTGTCCTTCTTCAGTGCCACATTCAACATGATCCTCAAGATCCTGCAGCAAGAGAGTCCGAACAGCTCCGACACCACGATGAAGGGAACCACAATGATGTTAGTGAACCTGATGTTGGCACAGGCCAGCTCCACCACTGCCATGTGTTTGCAGTAGCAGTGGGAGATGATGTACTGCAGGTGACACAGAAGAAAAGGCAGAGGCAACATGAGCCCAGCTGCCCTGGCTGGAGCCAGCAGCCCATTCTTGACTACCAGGGAGATGGTCAGGATGGAGCTTGTAGCTCGCGGGGTTGCAGATGGCAACATATTTGTCTAAAGCCATGGCCAACAGCTCCACCAACTCCATGACCGAGAAAGTGTGAAGAAAGAACATCTGCACAGGGCAAGCACTGAAGGTTATCTCCCAGATGCTGCACCGGAAGATGCTCAGCATTTTGGCATGGCAGTCAGGGACAGCCCCANGAGCTTGTAGCTCACGGGGTTGCAGATGGCAACATATTTGTCTAAAGCCATGGCCAACAGCTCCACCAACTCCATGACCGAGAAAGTGTGAAGAAAGAACATCTGCACAGGGCAAGCACTGAAGGTTATCTCCCAGATGCTGCACCGGAAGATGCTCAGCATTTTGGCATGGCAGTCAGGGACAGCCCCAAGTCAATGACAGCCAGCATGGAGAGGAAAAAAAAGATGGGCTTGTGGAGAGACGGCTCCGTCTTCATTATGTGCAAGAGAGTGCTGTTTCCAAGGAGGGCAACGGTGACCACTGTGCTCAGTGGGATGGAAATCCAGGGGTGTATATCTTCCAGCCCAGGGATGCCAGTGAAGAAAAACGTGGATGGGATCATGCTGTTGGAAGCAGAAAGTTTGGCATTGAGAGGCACCCTTTGCAAATGACACCAGAAAGTATTTTCAATAAAACGTAATAGAAAGAATCATTAAGCTTTGCAAAGCATACCCAGGTTGTGCCACTTTCACTACAGCTGCCATACAATGTGTGAAGTTGATTTCTTACTCTGTTACTAAATTATGGCAAGGTCAGTCTGTGGAGTTTATTAAAAAAGAGTGTGCAATGATATCAAATAAAAAGCATGATCACTGTTGTTCAGATAGGAAATTCTTCGGTGCTTATTTGGATTCAAGACATGGCTCTCCCTGCAGCGGGTGAAGGAGGCGGCAGGTGGGCCCCCAGCACCACGAGTCTGGCACGGTCCTGACAGCCCCTTCCTAGGACGTCTCTGATTCTCCAGGACCCCCTGAGCACCCCTGCGGGGGCCCTGCCAGCTGCGCACAGAGGCACAGCCACAGTTGGAAAGCAGATCCTTCAGCTGCTCCTTGGTCCTTATTCACTCTCCTCTGCCCCAGCTTGGGTCTCCCACGGTCCCTCAGAGCTGACCCTTCCCTGGCACGGGTCGCCTCTTTCCAAGAGCATCTCCAACCATGTTGTCTATTTGTAGACAAAATGCCATCAGAAGCCACAAGGCTCCTTAACCTGATCTTCTGGGCTTCTCCTCCTCTCCGCATCTTCCAGTCTCTGCAGATTTCTAGTACTTTTTGTTGCTTTCTTTTGAAGGACCAATCGCCCAAGGGGCCACCACACCCGTAAGTCATTGCTTTTCGTGTCACGTTTGTAGCTGCCAGACCGAAACAGATGAAAAACTGACATTGATCCCAGATGTGGGGATTATCTGAAGAGCTTCCTGCCCCCATTCCCCAGCACCCGTGCCCCTAAATACCACGCTGACCATCTGTGGTTCATACATGACTTCCACCCTCAGAGTCTCAAGGACAGGGAATACCTAAATTAAGTCCGAAGGATCAGCACTCATCTGCAAAGCATTCACTGCAGTTCATGGATGCTTCAGGATCTTCAGATGAAAAGTCAGATTACAATACAGCCCTAAGAAGCCACACTACTGTCTTGTGCCCCAGAGGGAGTGCATTGATGCTGGATTCAAATTCAAATCGAGTTTTACACCAACAGGACTAAGTCTGAAGGACTCGTGCACCTTTGCGTGTGTACCAGGAGAACAGCTAGTCATGCCCAGAGGGATATTTGCCCACCCAGAGATAAAATCTTCCTCCTTTGTGGACCAAAGATCTGTCTGGCCCTCCCTGATGCTGAGAGAGACGTAGCCCGTGTAGTGGAAAAGAGGAGCGCATTTGCTTACAGCCGGTTGCTATTCCTGGCTATTCCCAGGCAGTAGTTTCTCCTCGGTGATGATCAGAGTCTCCGAAGTCCCACGAGTGATTAGAGTGATCAGGTTCCTTAAGGCATATAAATATTTCCATGCCGGTCTTTTCGGCAGGTTGAGGAGTTGCTTGATTGTGTGAGAGAGAAACAGTATTTCAAGGTGATGTAGGTACAGCCAGGGTCACATCCAAACCGTCCAGGTGAGTTGGGCAGATTTTTTTTTCATTTAATCTGGTGTTATGCCAGTATTTTTAAGCATAGTGCCAAGCTCTGAGCCAAGGTAAAATCTTAGCCAAATCGAGGTGAATATAAAACAATCTATCCAGAAAAGCTACTCTGCAGATATGCCAATACATCTAAGTGGACTTCCTCTCTTATTCAGCTAACGAGCTACTTCATTACTTCCAGATATCCCACATTAAGTGAATATTGTGGTAGAGAACAGGCAGTCATGCACCTGCAACCTCAATTTGCTTCCTTGCATGGGTTAATTGCAACAGTGCTAATTATTTGGCTGCAAGCTGTTCCTCGGTTAAATAAACTCCAAACAAGCTGTAGACACATAGGTGTAACATCTGCTGACCCACTCATCTGTGAAGACCTGCAGTTACCGGATCATAGCTCTAGTCCTGTCCCTCTTGCTTGCACAAACCTGAAGAGGATGGCAAACACCACAAGGGAGGTAATAATTTGTTATTCTCCCTTATGGAAAGGACAGAAGTCACAAGCTCCAGTGAGATACAGGCTTGACGCTAGGAAAACGGTCTCGAACGGGTGATTTGGGGAGAGTATGGATTTTGTGCAATGGGGTATCATGTTGTGCACGTATCTGACAGAGATTACTCTTGGTCTTATACTGGGGAAGGGATGTGGACTGGATGATTACTGTAGCTCTCTTAAACCCCAAAATTCAAGGGAACTTTATCTCAAGGCAGGCTGCGCGCTCATCGGGAGTGCTGGGTGGCTGTTAGCGCAGTCAGACCAGCGTGTGGTTGCCTAAGGAGGTGGCTGTACGTTTTTCGCGGGCTCAGACTGCACGGCTTGTAGATTTACAACATCTAAGAACTGCGCAAAATGTGAAGTGCATCAAATCTGGTAAATTTAATGATTGCTGGATAGCAGCAGAGAGGTAGAGTTGGCAAAAACGAGTAAGGAAAGAGATAAATCTCAACTTCAAGTACCAAGATCTATTCCATCCCTGCAAAGTCGGGGAAGCTTTGCCAGTATGCTAGCAATCAAAGATTTCAACTCCTTTTGCACTTTGTTCAATACCGAGTATCTCATTCTCCGAGGGTATTTTAATCTGTTTCACCTTTTAAAATTATATTACAATAAGTTTGCAATAAATCTGATGGGGTACAGCAAGCTAGGTGAAGGTGCCTGGCAATGTCCCCCATTTCTAGAAAATCTTTTGGATTTTGACTGCTGCAATGAGTAAAACTTGTCACTTTACAAGTTACTGGACTACTTAATTGCACAAAATAAAACTCTGTCAGCTTTTTGTGCCGATGAAGCACAAAGAAAATGCTCAGAAGTGTGTCAACAGGCCTGAAAGCGCTGTTGCACTTGAGCAGCAACAAGTCTGAAAGTGCTGCTCCCATCCCTCCTGTTGCTCGTACAACTCAAAACCAGCCAAGATCGCAATACCTTCCTAACGTGGCATTTGTACGTAGGCTGCGACTGCAGTCGTTCTTGGGGGTTGGTGGAAGAAGCGAGAGGCCCATGCAAGGCTGGGTTGGAGTTGATGCGCTGAAGGAAGAGCAACTCCAGGCGTGGTGCTCTGTGCAGGGCTGCGACGTGGCACTAGACGCCTGTCCCCGTGTGTGGGGGGGTTTTCAGGGTCCGGAGGCACCTTTGGTTGCTAGCGCACTGGCACCGTGGCTGCAGGGCACGTCAAGAGGAGGACACATGAACTGTAGAGGAGGTCGGGTGTAACGTGGATGAAACTGAAGTGCAGTGGGGACAGCGTCTTTGCGTGACCTAAATGGTCTGGTCAGAGAGGCTGAGCTAAAGAGGTTGCTTCCTTGGTATTTCGTGTTTTTACGTGTACCTGAGAAACCAGACTCCGCCAAGGGAACAGAACTGGCACAGCACCATGAGCATACGTGAAAAAGACCCAGTAAAAACTGAGTCTGATGCTTGCTGAATAGCATTATTTAATAATCTGGATAGGTTTATTATACAAGAGGAACCCTGCCCAGAGCAGTATGTGGGACTTGTAGATCAATTACCTCCGACAGAGAGGAGGGAGGAAGCATCTGCTTTTTTTCTAAGCACAGGGTTACAGGATCTCAGATGTGTTTGCCCTTTCCAGGTAAATAATTTTGGCACGAGACACATTTCCTGCCGGACTGGCTTATGCCAGCTGTGGCTCTGCCTCCCTGAATTTATAGCCGAGGTAGCTGGCTACACTGCAAACAGAGTCCTCTTTGCAATAAACGATTATAAATAACATTGTCTTGGCAGCACTTTTCACGATATTGGCTTTGCAGTATTTGGCCTTACACTGCAAATAGCAACGACTAGAAACAGACTGAAATGCCTGTTGGTTTGTGTCACGTGGAGCACTCGAAGCGGTTTAGAGAGGAGATTAAACTATTTAGGGATCAAGGAAGTCAAATGTCTGGAAAGCCAAGGAGATGAAGTTTGGCCCTTTGGTATGTTGTGGAAAACAGAGGGTACAAGTGCCTGAGAAACTTGCATCTAATTCCCACACTGCAAGCAGGCTCATTTAACCCTTCCGTGTCTTCCTGGGTAAAACAGGGACAATTCACAACACTTCTTTCTTTCGGCAAGGGCTTCGGGGTAAAGAGGTACACGCACCGTGGGAGGGTTAGTGCAGGAAGGGACCAGCACTGCAGCCTCAGGACAGTTTTGACCATGACACTGGTTTTCCTTCCTAATGCAAAGGACGAGGACCCTGTGGGTGGGATGCCCATTCAGAGAGGGACTCCAGCGAGGTGGTTGGGATTTGGGCTCCAGCAGGGACAGCCCCACAGCTGGCAGCGCTGTTCTGAAGCAGCAGCAGTTGAGGGATGCATGGGGCCAGGGTGCTTCTTCCACGGGCACCAGCTCTCATAGCAAAAATGCCATGGGCAACAAACATTGATGTTGCAAGTATACATCGGCTGCAATTTCCCAAGGTGGGAATCAGATGGGGCACAGCAGCCCAGGAGAAGACATGGTTTACACCTGCAGAGGTGTGTGGGTGACCAGACTCCTGTTGAGTTGCCTACTCAAAGTTTTGTGAATCTTCCCCCTTCTCCCATCTAGATTTTTGTACTGATGGCAACTAAGTGTACTCAACTTTTAGTTCGTGACTCCCAAACCATGGAGCAGAGGGTTGGGGACCAAAGCCAGAGGCCAGCCTGGGATGGGAGGAGAGATAACTCCCATGTGTTCAGTCTAAGACCGTGCGTGTTCATGTCTTGACAACAATGGGACTGATTGTACCTGGATAAGATGCAGGAGGATATGATCATGGCTCTGTGTGCCTGAGAAGTGGCTGGAGTCCACAGCAGTGCTTGCTACAGCTCTTTCTTCTCCCCATCTATGCCAGCTGTTCCTGTGGCTTCCCTTCCAGCTCTGCAGCAGGGCCTCATGTCCTACCCAAATCACTCCAGCCCCTCATCCTTCATCCTGATAGGCATCCCTGGGCTGGAGGTTGCTCAGTTCTGGCTTGCCTTCCCATTCTGCACCATGTACTTTGTGGCAGTGCTGGGGAACATCACACTCCTCCTAGTGATCAGGATAGATCCAAGCCTGCACCTGCCCATGTTTTACTTCCTCTCCATGCTGGCTGGCATTGACCTTGTGCTCACTACTTCCACCATGCCCAAGATCCTGAGCATCTTCTGGTTCCAATCCAATGAGATTGATTTTGAGAGCTGTGTGGCCCAGATGTTCTTCATCCACAGCTTCTCCATAATGGAGTCAGGGATCCTGGTCACCATGGCCTTTGACCGATACTTGGCCATCTGCAAGCCTCTGCACTACTCCACCATCCTGACTGGCCCCACAATTGCCAAGTTGGGTTTGGCTGCTGCGGTGCGTGGCATTGCCATCATCATCCCTATGACGTGCATGGTGACCAGCCTGTCCTACTGCGGCACCCATATCATTCACCACTCCTACTGCGAGCATATGTCAGTGGTGAAGCTGGCTTGTGGGGACACCCGACTTGACAACATCTATGGGATCACAGCTGCCACCATCGTGGTGGGCTCAGACTTCATCCTCATCACTGTCTCCTACGTGCTGGTCCTGCGAGAGGTCATAGGTCTCTCCTCCAGGGAGGCTCGTCTGAAGTCCTTCAACACCTGTGGCTCCCACATCAGTGTCATCTTGCTCTTCTACACGCCTGGACTCTTCTCCTTCTACACTCAGCGCTGGGGCCAGAGGATCCCTGCGCACCTCCACATCCTGATGGCTGACCTCTATCTGCTGGTGCCTCCCATGCTCAACCCACTCATCTACGGGATGAGGACCAAGCCGATCTGGGAGTGGGTGCTGAGCCTGCTCTGCCAGAAGAGGATCCAGCCAAGGTCCAGCCTATCACTAATGCCAGATGGGAAGGAATGAGATTTGGACCAGAGAACAATGGCAGCATGTTTGAGGAGCAAAGAAAAAGCTTTAAAATCTGTCTACTGAAAAAGCTAGATGATCTCTTCATCGTCTTGGCCAAACCCTTAAAGCTGGAGGCACCACAGAAAAATTGACTGATGAAACATTATCTTTAGAAAGACAATTCTACATTCCTGTTCAGAATGGAAAGACAAGTCGTGTCTAACTGTATCTGTACCTATGGTCATCCTCAGTTCTGTATCACCTCATGACTCTCCTTCTCATCTCCGCTCTTGACAAGAGACAGTTACCACTTTGGAAACCAAAGTCTGTTCATGGATTCATCCTCCCCATGTGCCTTTTCCACCCAATCTGTAACTCTCCATTTATTCACTTACTAGTTCTTAGCAGCTGCCTGATCTTGGTGCCTGGCTATGGCGGGGGGTGGGGGAGTGTGGTGTGTGTGTACGCACATTTACACACACACACTCATCCAGATGTTGGCCCAAACAGATTTTATTTTCCTCCCAATCCTGTCTTGAAACCGTACTGAAGCATTTGCAGCAATCGCAAAAACCCAGCTCACTTGAGAACAGCGTTGCAGAAGGGTTTGTTCCTTTCTTATTACAAACACCAAAACAGCATCAGCCATGAAATGTTGTTCTACATTTTTTTCCCCAATATTTCAATAAGACTCCCTAACTTTCTGTGTTGTTGTGTCTCTTTCCTAAGCGTATGGGCATCTGTACCGGGATTTTGAGAAGCTCCGGTTGTTCATAAGTCTTCACTCGCCTCCCAACTCCCGTGAGACCCTAATGCTGTGGTTTTGGTGCTTCGGTAAACTGGCTCTCCTCTTTCGAGACCATGCAATTCTGCACGTGTTGCACTGCATGAGGGTAACACATCGCTCCTTCCCCTGAACTAATGCTCTGATGTAGCGTTGCGTTAGGGAGACCAGGAATTGTTTGCAGTGGGGTGCGTAGAGCAGGTGGAGAGTGCAAGCACACAAGCCTCCTTTGCTTTATGTAGATCTCCTTAGGCAAAGGATGGGGCCATAAACTAAAAAAAAAAAATCCTGTTGTAGGGGAATCACCTCTGAGCACTAGAGGTGGGGAGCAGGAGCGCGGATTAAAGTAGGGGAGCAGAGAACAGGGACTAAGCTCCTCTTGTTCTCCTCAGCAAACCTGTACCTGATTTTAGCTGTGATGAAAACTCATCTCCTAACACCACATACCCACTTAACATCCCAGGTCTCTTTGTGCCTTCACCCCGTGGAAATCAGGGCTCAGGAGTTTCCCGAGTCTGGTCCCTAAGGGAAGCGTGAGGTCCTGCACCAAGCTGGAGAGGAAAGGCGAGCATTACAAAGAGCTGTGGTGACCACCAAACACAAGCTGGTGGGTATGAACTCACTGCTTCCGGTGTCTCCTGACACTGCTGCCTTTGGGTGCCTTCTGGATTACGCAGTCGTATCCCCACCACCACCCTCAGAAACAGTACAATCTACACAATGCCCAACAACTAAAACACAGCACAGATCCTCCCTTCTGACTTGGAGACCAGATTCTTCTAACCCAAGTCTTGCAGTCCTGGTCCAAGTTGGGGATGGAAAGTGCCGGTGCTAGGTGCACTGCCTGGAGCCTGCTAGGCAGCCGATTTATTCTCCAGTTATAGGGTCTGCTTCCACTGCCATTGCTGCCCAGGTAGGATGCACTGCTTCCAGTGTCACCCAACCTTCCCTTTCCCTGGGGACACCCAGCCAGGCTTGGTGCAGCTCTACTCATCCGCTTCAGGGAAGCACACCACTGCTTTCAGCAGCCCTCTCACCACAGAGTGCCAGGTCTCTTTGGTCAGGCAGTTTTCGATGACAAACTCTGGCTTTGCAGAAGAAGGAGACTTAGAGAAAATTAGTCTCAATTAGGTCAAAGCGGCCAGAATTGGTCTGCCACTTTATTTCTATCTAGCTACGCTCCTTCTGCTGTTGCCTTAGAGGATGCAAAGCACAAGTGTGGGACAGGACATCCCTCCTCTGACTTGCAGCCTCTCACAGGATGGAGACAACCAGGAGCTCCATCTCATGGTCACACAGACCATGGAAGGAGACCCAGACCTCATTCGCACCTGGAAAGATTCAGCATCCTGAAAAGAAGAAGCTGGCAAGGCCAAGCTCAGAGACCTAGTTAAGGAAGACTAGGGAAAATGTGGGCCCTCTCCATAAGGAAACGGGAGACCTGCTTACCCAGGATATGGAGAAGGCCAAGGTACTCAACAACTTCTTTCCCTCAGTCTTCACCGGCAAGCGCTCAAGCCAGACTGCGCAAGTCGCAGAAGGCAAAGGCAGAGACTGGGGGAAGGAAGAACCCCGCCACTGCAGGAGAAGATCAGGTTCAAGACCATCTAAGGAACCTGAAGGTGCACAGATCCATGGGATCTGATGAGATGCATCCGTGGGTCCCAAGGGAACCCGTGGGTGAAGTTGCTAAGCCACTATCCATTATTTTTGAGAAGTCATGGAAGTCTGCTGAAGTTCCCACTGACTGGAAAAGGGGAAACATAACCTCCATTTTTCAAAAGGGAAAAAAGGAAGACCCAGCGAATTACAGGCCTGTCAGCCTCCCCTCTGTGGCTGGCAAGATCATGGAGGAGATCCTGCTGGAGCATCACTCCCAAAGGGGCTGGGTGAGTTGGATACACCTGCTGATTTATCTGGGCAAATCTGCAGCAGCAAGCCAGGTAGGTCATCCACCATTGTACGGACTTTAAATAGAAGCAGTACAAGAGGATTTGCTGCCGCAGTCTTTTCTTTAAAAACTTAAAAAATACATCTATTTAAAAAGTGGGTAAAAAAAAGAAAAAAAGAAAAAAATAAGAAAAGAGTCTGTAAAAGGTCCCATGACCCTTTCTAGTTCCATGCTTCTTGACCACACTCTGCAAAAAAAAAGTACCACGAGTTTTGAAAAAACCCTTAGGTAACCTTGGCTTCTTGCAACAGAAAATTCTCAAAGCAGCTTGCATGTTGTCATCTCAGGGAGTTTGCTTTACAACTGAATAAATTTAAGGGTAGACTTACAGAGCAAGACAAATGGGAGATGAAGGTGGGAAATCAAATAGTCAGGGCTGATGGAGGGGTTGAAAATTCTCCTGCAGGTCTGGAACAAAACTTCCATCATCTGAGATTTGCTTACTTCCACGTCTCATGGCGGCACGTGGAGGAAGAACGAGCATTCGACTAACTCTTCTCTGCCTGTTTTGATATAGGAACGATGCATCCTCAAACGACACTAGGAAATGTCAGGCTCACAAGAAAGGGAAGGGGTTATTTCACAAATAGTGCAGTTAGTTTGTGAAACTCCTTGCTAAAAGACAATGCGGGTGCTAAAATTTTGCACAGAGGAGGCTAGATGGGGCTTTGGGGTGGGCTTAATTAAAATGGAAAAACACCATCCAGTCCAGGAGGTCCCTGAGCTTCAAATTGTTGGAAGCTGGGAAAGCACGCAGAAGTGTCATGGTATGTTTATTTTCTCATATTCTTCCCTAAGCGTCTGCTTTTGATGCTGGACGTAGGATCTGAGGCTGGATGGACCTTTGGTGTGACTCAGGTCTGGCTGTCCTTATGTGCCTGGGCTCTCCTCACTCTGGCTCATGCAGTGACCACCATGTCCCACTCATGTCCCACCAACACCTCGCTGTCGGAGCTGCACCTGAAAGGCATCCCGGGGCTGCAGCACCTGCACCACTGGATCTCCATCCCCTGCTGCATCACGTACCTCATCACGCTGGCTGGGAACAGCAACCTCCTGCGCTTGACAAAGGCTGATCCCAGCCTGCACCTGCCCATGTTCCCCTTCCTGTCCACGGTGGCAAGTGGCGGTCGGTCCCTGTGCACAGAGGAGTGCCACGAAGGTCAGCACAGACAGCTGAGGTGCCTGCTGGTCTCTGGGCATCGCTGCACTTCTGCCCTGCGCAGGACCAGAGGGCTCTGCACTGCTCCGCCAGCCCTCTCCATGCACCGTAGAACTGGTTTTGGTGGGGATAGAGTTGATTTTCTTCATAGTAGTTTGTATGATGATGTTTTGGATTTGTGATGAAAGCAGTTGTATTGGGTCTGGCTGAGATGGAGTTAATTTTCCCCGTAGATCTTGGGAGGGGACATAGCCAGGACAGATGACCCAAACCTACTAAAGGGAAGTTGTCTGCACAGCAATAAAAGCTAGGGGAAAGGAGGAGGAGGTGGGGGCGTTCGTTATTACGATGATTGTCTTCCGGATCAACCACCATGCATACCAAAGCCCTGCTTCCCGGTAAGTGGCTGGGCTGATGGGAAGTAGAGAACAAATCTTTTGTTTTCCTTTGCTTCCGCGTGAACCTTTGCTTTTGCTTTATTAAATAAACGGCCTTAACTTGACACATGAGTTTGGGGTGGTTTTTTCCCTCTTGTTTTCTCTTCCCCCTGTCCTGCTGATGAGGAGAGTGATGGAGCGGCTCGGTGGGCGCCTGGCCGAGGTCAACCCACCACAACAGTGTTGATAACACAGAGATGTTTTAGCCACTGCTGAGCAGTACTTGCACAGCACCAAGACCTTTTCTGCTCGTCACGTTGTCCCAGCAGCGAGTAGCCTTGGGGTGCACAAGGAGCCAGGAGGGGACACAGCCGGGACAGCTGACCCCAACTGACCAAAGGCATATCCCAGACCATATGATGCCACACTTAGCGATAAAAACTAGGGGGCAAGTTTTCCAGGGCTACCATTGCTCAGGGACTGGCTGGGCATCAGTCAGCTGGTGGTGAGCAATTGGGGTTTTGTTTTTCTTTGTGGTTGTTTGTTCTGTGGTTTTGGGTTTGGGGTTTTTTTATTTAAACTCTTTACCTCAACCCATGAGTCTTTGCACTTTTCTGATTCTCTCCCCCATCCCATGGTGGGGAGGAGTGAGTGAGTGGCTGTGTGATGCTCAGCTGCCTACTGGTGTTAAACCATGACAACCATGGATGCCATCGTCCTCCAGGGATCTGCAGCAGGAACCTGTCTGCCAGGTGCCCAGGCCATTGGATTGTGTGATTAAAGGTTCACCTCCACAACCTCAAAGGAGCAGAGCAACATGGCAGGCGGGGGAACCCCAGTTTCACCCTCAAAGCCAGCAGAGCCCCCAGCCCGGCTGCTCCCCAGGCTGTCCCAGGAGAATGTTCAGCCCATGGCCAGGTGTGAGACCTCCAAGTTGGTCAATGGCAGTGGGTCTCCCTCCTGGCAAACTGACATGGGTTACTACCTACCAGGTGAGGGGACAGTCAGTATGGGATGCCAGGAAGAGAAGTTTGGGACAGTGCAGCACTCAGACACAGGACATTTAGGGGAGGAACCAAAGGCTGGGAATGAGAGGGATCAGGGTGGATTGGGGACAAACGAGTGTGGGAAAACAGAGGGATAAGGAGATGAAAGGGTCCAGTCACATGTGAACAGGCTGTTGGTCAACACGCTTGTCTGTCCAGGCCTGGTGCCTGATCAGCAGTTTGTCCTGTCTTCTCATTAACCTCCATTTCCCACAACATCCCTGGGTGAGGGTCCCCTAATCTGTGTGCGTGTGCGAGCACCGACGCTGAGCACCAGCTGCTGGAGTGGGGTCCATGGACCATAGAGGCCCATGAACCCAGGGTGCCAGCACCTGGAGAGGCTGGGGTGCACACATGTTGGGTGGGTGCGTACATCAGCGTGCAATCACCAGCAAACACCAAGCAGGGCCAGCCAGCGAGTATGCTGAGGTCTGGGACCAGGTATCAGTGAGGCTGTAAGTCTGGGCTGGATTCTGGAGGAACCAGGGCGGTCCAAGCCACACTGCTGCCGAGACCATGGGGTTGGCTACTGGTGATGCTGTAGGACTCAGACAGTTACTGGAGAGAGCTGTTCGCCTGTGTGTGCGTGCGTGAGGTAACTGGGGAGACTGAGGACCCGGGTCCAGCTACTGGGTAGACTGAGCATCTAAACACAACTACTAGAGGGATCCATGTTGGGTATATGTATATACAATTTCCTCTAAAAGCACTCATCTTAATCAGCCAGAGAGAACAGAATCAGTCCACTGATCCTGTTCGTGTCTGTGCCTGTTTTTTCAGTCTGGTTGACCTCTGCGGCTGACCGGTCTCCACTTGCAAACAACCTGGGGCAGGATCCATGGTTGCACCCCGTGGTCCAGATCAGCACCCAGAAATCTCCTGGGTGCAAAAGCGATAAACGCACTGACATGAACAACATGACAGGCCCCAAAGTGTGTGAGAAGCATGGGGGATGTTGCTTGGGAAAAGTCTTGCTTTGAGTGTGCTGAAACTTCCTGATCTGCCATTGAGATATATCAATCAGAGAAGGGAACTCCACGCAAAACAGCCTAAATATAAACGTTTGTCTTGAAAATATGCTCCCCACCAGCAGTCTAATACTGTGTCCCTGCCCCAGTGCGTGACCTGGCCGCTGAAGACATTCCCGCTGCTCAACAGGACACGGTGCCATTCTGTGTGTCTGGAAAGGAGAAACTGCAAGGCATCGTTGCCATCTGACACGCAGAGATTGTGTCTCCATCACGCAGGGGTGGAGGGGCAGGTGCATTTCTGGCTGTCTGGGTTTGTTCAGGTGTGGAAAAGATGTGGGTGCCTGGAGGGAGGAGAAGCCAAGAAAAAAAATGCGCGTAAGAACCATGGCAGTAGAGATAACAGTGAGTCCGCGTGGAGCTGAGTGATGGGTGGTAGAAACGCTCTGTCCTGATCAGGCTTTCAGCTGTAGCTCTCATGGGCTGGTTTGAGGCAGAAACTCCGACAGGCTGAAGCATCCCAAAAGTCAGGGATAATGCACCCATCCTACATCAGATCTGCGTATTCCAGACCGTGCATGGGGCCAAGCACCCCCAGGTGCCCTCCCAGGCTCTGCAGGGCAGACGGTTGATTGGAGTAGAGTTCGTGACACAGACAGCTCACACGGGGACCATTCAAAGAAACGGAGATGTGCTGGAGACCGTATCTCCATTTCACACCCTGAGCATACACGGGTAAGTGCTGAGTCGGAGAGAGGACACAGGCTGTGAAGAAAGTGCTCTTTGGGCAGGGAATGCATCTGTAGAACAAAATCTTCCACGCTTTAGGGAAGCCTCCCCTTTCTGACAAGATCTCCAGGAATGACATTCCCTGCACATCACAAACGACCGTGTCTTCATCTCCTCCCCCATCTCACATGTCCCTGCTGTGAGATCCCACCTCCCTGAGTGGATTCTCACCTAAACTCTTTTCAGGGATTCAGTGGACATGCCTGTTCGCTGTAATGGTTCTGAGTGAAGAGAAGAATGGAAACCCAGAGTTTTCAAACCGTCTTGCTGTCTCTGGCAAAACCAAAGGGATTTTCTCCACTTCAGATGGATGACTTGGTTTACATCTTGTGCACTGGCCTCACGGGCACCCGGCAGGCTCTGGAGACCACCGTGCCTCCGAGACCTCAACAGTATGACACTACGAGGGAGAGCTAATGAAAGAAGACAAAGCAGTCTTGAAAATTTCCATCTCCTCACAGGACAGACAACCTGATCTCTACGTCCTCCGCTGCTGTCCCTGAGGGGATTTCCAGGGGACAGGTATTAATAGCCCAGCGCTGCCACTCTTAGAGATGCACAGAGATATGCTGCTGCAGTCCTCCAGGTGACAGTCCTTCAGGTGAGACAGATACCTGTGCTTATCCTTCTTGGCAAACCAGGATCAGAAGCCTTTGCTTAGGCTGCAAAGCTCTTCTATGCTATGTTTTTCCATCTCCCAGGACAAGAATTCCCTGTGATCAAGGTTCTTCCGTACTGATGCAATACCGATAACAATATTGTGCCAGGCACGGGCTACGGAAGAGACCTTCTGGAAGCAAATATACTCTTGCCTTGGATGTAGGCACCTGGGGATGCAGCTCTGGATTCAGACACAGGTAAGTGCCTGGAGGTAGGTGCCCACACATGCTTGTGTTTGTGAGTGCTGGGTGTCTAAGCTCTGAGCACAGTCAGCAGAGATCCAGCGGATCCTGGAGAGAAACTCAGCTCGCCCTAGGGCAGACCCCTACATTTAGGGAGTCAGTTGCTCCATAGGCTCCATACTTGAGCTCTTCTCTGANGTCCTTCAGGTGAGACAGATACCTGTGCTTATCCTTCTTGGCAAACCAGGATCAGAAGCCTTTGCTTAGGCTGCAAAGCTCTTCTATGCTATGTTTTTCCATCTCCCAGGACAAGAATTCCCTGTGATCAAGGTTCTTCCGTACTGATGCAATACCGATAACAATATTGTGCCAGGCACGGGCTACAGAAGAGACCTTCTGGAAGCAAATATACTCTTGCCTTGGATGTAGGCACCTGGGGATGCAGCTCTGGATTCAGACACAGGTAAGTGCCTGGAGGTAGGTGCCCACACATGCTTGTGTTTGTGAGTGCTGGGTGTCTAAGCTCTGAGCACAGTCAGCAGAGATCCAGCAGATCCTGGAGAGAAACTCAGCTCGCCCTAGGGCAGACCCCTACATTTAGGGAGTCAGTTGCTCCATAGGCTCCATGCTTGAGCTCTTCTCTGACTGCAACAGGGTCTCAGATCCTCAGAGCGCCATTCTGCTGCTCAGGAGCACGGGTCGGTGGGAGCAGCATGGGTTCACCTCGCTGCTCAAATCTGGAGTCACACCTGACTCCTGTGGCTGTTGGTTACCAGGATGCAGAGGGTCAGTGCAGTGCAATTATGTACAGCAATTAAAAAGGAAGTTTTGATCCTGCTTCAGCCTCGAAAATGTCCTGATTTGCAGACATTTAGGCCAGAAGGTAAGCGCTTCTGTCCTGATCAGTCTTTTGGGCCAGCAGCTCCTGCAGCAACCCCAAATCTGGGGCTAAGCCATAGTTCAAACAGAGGGTGCAAAGCCTACGAAACTCTGCTCTCTATTTTAAATCTTCAAGTACTGCGCNATCCTGCTTCAGCCTTGAAAATGTCCTGATTTGCAGACATTTAGGCCAGAAGGTAAGCGCTTCTGTCCTGATCAGTCTTTTGGGCCAGCAGCTCCTGCAGCAACCCCAAATCTGGGGCTAAGCCATAGTTCAAACAGAGGGTGCAAAGCCTACGAAACTCTGCTCTCTATTTCAAATCTTCAAGTACTGCGCTTCCTTAGTGTCTCCCAATATCTTCTTTATTTCCATTCTGAACTTGTCAAGTTTCTCCTTCTCGCTACTGCCACACTAAGCATGTCTAAAGTTAAATTTTAGCCCAAAGACTCCTGTAGCAGGGCTGTACACAGGTGAATTTTACTCCATGTTGTCACTAGCATGGGTATGGTCAGCCACGAGCCACTCCACAGCTTGCTGTTTGCTAAAAAGCTACTGGTGGATGATCGTCCAGACTGATCGCCATTTCTTTTAGTAGGCAGGGATCTGGTGTGCTCACCACCTGCCTGGTCTTTGCAGCTGTGTGGGGAGAAGCAGCAGAAGCCCTAGAAAAGTTTTATCACAAATGAATGTGTAGATCCTGCCCATCGTACTCAGACTCTTCTACTTGTCTCTCCAGGATTGTCCTCTGGAGTTTCTGTACCGCCTTCAAGGTTCAGAGTAAAACCTCAGAAATTTATATCTTTTCCTCTGACTACCACCTAGTTTTGCAGGCTTCTCTCATGGACGAATGACAGAATGAAGACAGAGCAAAAGGCGTTTTCACAATCACCCTTAATGTCCCAGAGCACTTTCTTACACCGCTTTTTACCCTACGAATTTGGAGGAACTTCCTCTGTTGAGCCCACTGCAGGGAAGCCGGGACTGCTCAGGCAGAAGTGCTGCCTGAGGGAAGGTGGATGCTGACCTCTTTCTCTCCTCTTGCAGCTTATTTCAAGATGCTGAGCGATGGTGAGCAGCCAATAAAGAAATAAGCCTTTCACAAGCGACGAACTGTAAAAGCCCCTTGGTTATCCCTGGTGGTAGGACTTGAAACATGAACTTCTTCACCTTATTGGAAATTTTAAGCCATCAGCCCCATTTATTCAGCATTTGCGATCCATTCCCCCTACCTGGTTATGCTGTATTACTCCCCTGTCACACATCGTAATAACGATGTGGATTCCTGATCTGACTCTTGCACCGATGTGGAGTCCCCATGTTATCCCCTTTAGTTCTGGACATCAGAGGCCTCAAAACTAGGCCCCCAAGCACAGAAGCATGACTTGTGATCCCTTCAACCACCCCAACACCAGCTTCTCCTCTTTCATCCTGGTGGGTGTCCCCAGTCTGGAAGCTTTCCCCACCTGCTTGGGCATCCTTTTCTGCTCAGGCTATATCATTGCCTTGGTAGGAAATGGTGTAGTTTTGCTTGTCGTTGTGCTGGACGACTCCCTGCGTGACCCCATCCATTGCTTCCTGGGCATGCTGGCCGTCATTGATATGGTAATGGTGACATCCATCATCCCCAAGATGCTGAGCGTGTTCTGGCTGAACTCTGCTGAGATTGGTTACATGGCCTGTTTTGTCCAGATGTTCCTTGTTCACTCCACAACATCAGGGGAGTCAGGAGTGCTGCTCGCCATGGCTGTTGACCGCTACATTGCAATTTGTCACCCCCTCAGGTACCAAGCCATCTTGAACCGCCAAACAGTTGCCCAAATAGGCCTGGCCATTGTGGTGAGAGCTCTCCTTTTCATGGTCCCCTTGACAGGGATGGTGACAAACCTCCCCTATTGCCGTTCCCGTGTGGTTCCCCATTCGTACTGCGAGCACATGGCCGTGGCAAAGCTGGCGTGTGCAGACCCCAGACCCAGTGGGCTTTACACTGTGGCTGGATCCTCTCTTATAGTAGGGATGGACATAGCTTTCATTGCTGTGTCCTATGGGATGATCCTTAAAACTGTCCTGGGGAAGAAATTGAGCTGGAAGGCCTTCAGCACCTGCGGATGTCATATCAGCGTGATGCTGCTGTATTACGTCCCTGGGATAGTCTCCATATATGTGCAGCATTTCAGCAGCACCGTATCCGTGCATGCACAGGTTCTGCTGGCTGATCTCTACCTGACCCTCCCCACCATGCTGAACCCCATCATTTACAGCATGAGGACCAAGCAGATCCGTCAGGCGGTGCTGAAGATGCTATTTTCTAGGAAGGTCCATGCCTGACACAGTAGTCAATGGTTTTCCAGGCATATTCATCGATGCAAATACAGCAAGAATTTCATTCCCATTGAATGCATATGGTGAACAGTAGCAATGAGAGGAGGCAGGGAGGACTCATCGGCTTAAATGACCACGTGAGACACCATTCTGTGAAGAGACTTATTTGGGACTGGGATCACTAGCAAATACCAGAGCCCTATTTCCCTTCCTTCTTCACAGGTGATACAGAGAAGTAAGCAGCCACCTTTGAGTTTTGAATTGTTCCTGATGCCGTGAACATCCGTGTGAGAATTTAAAGCAACAATTCAGGCCTCCAGGCATATTTGTGCAAATATACAGATTCTATTCCAAATGGGGAAAATTCTTCTATGTCGTGTTCTTTAGCCCGTGCTGGGCTATCAGGGCTAGCAACAGCAGACTGTCACACATTGCAGGTGCCGAGGTCACAGAGGGTCTCCTCTACGGGCCCCTCTTGCACCCCCACTGAGCACAGACCAGCTTTTCTGGGTTTCTGGGTGGTGGTGGAAACTGAACACCTTCAAAACCGAGCTCTTCAAAGCATTCTGTCCATCCGACAGTTCACACCAGCTGAGTGAGGAAAGCGAAGCGGGGAGATGTACAGTGGAGTTGTCACTGTATGTAGGCGTCCACACCTTGCAGTGGTGGATATAAACACTGAATCTGCTTGGGGATAATTACCAATCCTGGGTCTGCTTGCTGTGATGACCACAAGTCCATGAACAGCTAAATCCATCATGTCTTGGCGGTCTGAGGGACAGCATGCCATAGGTCCGAGTATCCCCAGGCCTGGCTAACTCTTGCTGCCGGTAGACCAGCTGCATCCTGGACTTTTCTGTGCCCTCTCTGAGCCATCCAGGTATGTACAACCGGGATTCACAGGCTCTGTCTGGGGATTGCAGCACCCGATCATGCTGAGACTTCCTGGGGTGCAAGAGCCCTCCTGTTCTGGAAGCTGGGAATGACCCAGACAGGTCAGGTCCCCCAGCAATGACAGGTTTTATCTGGAAGCTGCAGGCACAAGGAGCCATCCTGCAGCTCTACAGCTTAGCATGAGCAGGTAAAGTCCAGCTCTGACCCGGGATAAGGAGATACTCTGCAGACATTATTTCGAACTGGTACTGGACGCTCGCTGAGTGAGGTGCAATTTCAGTGAACGTGAAGATACACGTCAACAGCAACTATCCAAAGTACCAACACCAACAACTCCTATCCCCATACCTTGTCTTTCTCCCATACCGAGAGCTTCAGCAGGTTCAGAGGATCAGCGACTCACAAGGGTTCCTGCTCCCCAGAAGAGGAGGATGCTCCAGTGGCCGAGGGATGCTCCGCACCCACTCCGCAGGGGTGCTCCTCCTGAGGTCAGGCTGGAGTCTTCTGAGACTCAGTAACACCCAAAGTAGAAGCAGTCAATGTTTTCGGACAAAAGCAACAGGCTGGTGAACATTTGCCAGGGGTGTTTTGCCACGGTTATGTGACAGCTCCCATCAGGATGTTTAAGATACGGGAGTGATGAAATAGAGAGAATTCGGTAGAGGCGAACAGCTGTGTCTCAGAGGTGCTCATAGCCCTCTGCTTGGCGAGGGAGTTTACATCCAGCAAGAAGAGCCATGACCCCGCTTGGGTCTGGGGTGGACGAGAAGCAGAGGGGTGAGGTTGGGGAACTGTGTCTGTTGACGCAAGGAGTCGGAAGAAAAGCATAGAGAGATGGCGTGTCTCCTCCAACTCATCCTCCTCAGACACGTTCAGGGCAGAGGTCCACGCGGTCAGCACCACCTCTCTTACAGTCATGGCAATGAAAGAGGCGGGTGCAGCATAATTCCTCTGACCTGCTTCAGGGATCAGCTTTAGGCTGGGACGGATACTGCCGTAAAGTCACTGTTCGTCTCCATGGATATGAAGGCAATCTGGAGGACTAGCTCCAGCCACAGACTGACCCCGTGCCCGCAACTGCCACTTGTGTTTGTTCAGATGAAGCCCACTCAAAATGTCATGTTCAGTCCTCACTTATACATAAATTTTAAAATTAAACTCAGGGAGATGTATTCAGTTTCAAAACTGGTTTGAATGTGTCATTCCGCACGTCAAAAATATTTTTTCCTGTCTTTATGGTGTTTATCTGACTTTCTGCTGCACTCTTCCCTAACATCTTGAAGAAACAGTTGACAGAATGTTTCTGCTATCCTGAATTTGCATTTTTTGCTGTACTGAATTTGCACATTTCAGCCTCAAGCTGCCTGGGGCTTGGGGAAGGGGTCCGGTGGGGGCAAGGAGAGCTCATGTCATGGCCCTTTGTACTGGGAGCCAGGAGACGCTTCCAGCCACTCGTTCAGCAGAGACAGAAATGAAACTATGCTTGCATTGTTCCAGGTAGAAACACAACGAAGGTCTTTTGTTCTGCAGGAGACAGCCTATTCCTGTCTCCCTTGGCCATCTCCTAGAGCCTGCCATTTGTAAAAGAAATGTGAGAGAGAATCGAGTTGGGACTAAGAGTGTTTACCATCCAGCCCCGTCGCTGTAGTTGTTACAGAAGCTGCTCGGAAAGGACTCGTGCTCTTGGGAATCTCCATCCAGGAGGAGACTCTCTTGCCTGGGGTGATTTATGCACAGCCCTGCAGCTCTGCCCTCGTGCACCAGAGACGTTTCTTTCTCCTCCCGAGCGTCCCCGAGGGTGACGGCTGTCTGCGAGCAGAGAGCGAGGTAGGTGGCTGCACGGCAGGACTGGCATGAGCCAGGGCACGGCAGGCAGCTCCAGGTGCCTAAGGACGGGAGGCTGGAGGGGCTTCAGCGTCTGGCCTGTATACACTCACAGCGTGAGTCCGTCAAGAAAAAGGCAAATGCTGGAAATTTTTTTTAAAAGTGGTTTTACAAAATTTTGAAGTTTCTTATTAAATGAAACTGCGGAGGCAAGGCTGAAGAATTCTAATTTTTTAAGCATTTTTAGGCAAAAATAGGACTTGAGTTTAAAAACGTAAACAAATAAATACCAAACCTTTTAACCAAAACCAGAAATTGTTTGCTGCAAAAGCATTAGGTTTTTTCCGTTTGTATAGATTAATGAATAATTAGCTAAATACACACTTTTCTGTAAAACAAACTACATTTTCAACCATGGATAATGTCCTTAATCCCTTGCATGCAACAGCGGGTATCTCAATAGAAAGCCACGGGCACACAGACGGGGGTTCTTGCCAACAGGCAGGATTTGGTGAAATAGGCTGGATGATGTCACACACGATGCGGCTCGCTCAGCACCGGGTGGAGAGGTGGCCCAGGATCCCACCCAGCCCCACTGACCCAGCATCCCGACCCAGCTAGGGGACAAGGCATTGTTTTGGGGAGGTATCCTGCATCAGCGGTGCAATTTGTGGAGGCGGAGTGAGCGCCCCAGGGGCACAGACTGGACCAGCTACCTGCTTATCGGTCAGGGCACGGCCTGGAGCGGGAGCTTTGCTTTTGACACGAACGGGTCTCCTAAACACCACACTAGCAGCCGCGGCAGGCAGCACTCGTCTTTGTGCCCCATCCTGCAATAATCTTGCTTCCTCTCCATAGGAAAGCGTGTTCGAAGCACTCACTATGCTGCAATGGGCAATGTCCCACTGCCACCAAGGTGTCTGCGATGAGAAGGAAAGGGGTGCAAGGCCTGGGGTTGGGAGAGCTGGAAGATGTGGCAAAGCAGACATAAAACGCCACGGGAGAGCGCAGGGACCATTCCTTCAACCGAAGGGCTCTGCCTGCAGCACAAATTAACTGTGAGGAGTACAGAGGAATTAAACTACAGGGAAAAAAAGTTGGTGGTGCCTAGGAACCGATGCAGCGATCTCAATGCGCTTCCGCCTGCAGTACTGGTTTTTCATTAAGGTTCTGTTTTCCCGAAGCTGAGGGAACTTGAGGGCAGAGGGAATTTAGAGAAGGGAACTGCAGAGTGAGTTAGGAGATGTTTCGAACAAGTTCAGCTAACGGCCAAGCCTGCCCCACTGCATGCTTGCAGAACAGGACAGCTGTGGTCGGGAGCGGGAATGGAGCACTTCGAGCTGCAGCTGAAGCACGGTGGACAAAGTGAAACAAGTGAGCCGGATGGGATCTGATGGGATTTAGAAGCTGATGAGTAGAGAAATCAGACAAAAGCAGAACGCAGCGTCTGCCCCTCTGCGTGGAGAAGAGAGGTCTGCGCCTACCTGAGAGAAAGAAAATCGGAGAACTTTTATTTTTTAACATAATTTAACTGGTTGGTAGCTAAGAAGGATGTTAAACAGCTTCTGTTAAGAATAGAAGACAAATACAGCAGCAGTTCTGGGTAATTTGCACAAGAGAAAAAGCACCTCTGAGTTGGCCAAGGAGGTCTTTGGCCTGTTCTGCCAAACTTTTATGAGTCCTGGCATGCTGCGGTGACCGCAGATGCTTCCTCAGGTGATTACTTTAGCGAGAAAGTACGATGATGTGATTAGACGCAGATTGCTTAGCCTGACGTCAATGGCCAGCAGAATGCCCAAGAAGTTAACAGGAGATTTGGTCAATAAAGAATTAAAGGACTGGAATCAAATTAAATTATGGCAATCAATGCAGCTTTGCAGGAAATAGCTCTTGTCAAACAAACCTGATTTCATTTTCTGATGAGATAGCAAGTTTAGTTAATCAACGCGTGTGCATGTGTGTGTGTTTTGAGTACAGTACACAGAGTTATCTAGAAGAAATGCGCCTCCACCGCGCTGCTTTCCGGTGGGGAGCTGACACTGTGCAACATCTGTGAAGCATCAGCAAAGTGGATGAAGAACTGGCTGATTAAGAGANTTTAGTTAATCAACGTGTGTGCATGTGTGTGTGTTTTGAGTACAGTACACAGAGTTATCTAGAAGAAATGCGCCTCCACCGCGCTGCTTTCCGGTGGGGAGCTGACACTGTGCAACATCTGTGAAGCATCAGCAAAGTGGATGAAGAACTGGCTGATTAAGAGACCTCAAAATGAAGCTGTCAGGGCCATCATCGCAGAAAGCTTGTGTTTCTGCAGGGATGCTGCAGTGGCTGGCTCTAGACTAGGAGTTATTCTGTACGATTTTCACCAGTTGTCCCAGAATTGGCACAAATTGTGTCTCAAATAGTGCCGGGGAAAGGCAAGTCATGCAGACCACTCTAGAGAGATGGGTAGGCTTGGTCACTCAAAGGAACTGCCTGCAATAAGCTAAATGCCAGGGAAGGGATAGTTGGGGAGATTTTTGGAGTGGGGCACTGTACCATGAAAAACAGAGGCTCTGGAAAGCAGCCGACAGCACACTGAGAGGGTAACATTGAGACCCAAAGGGCTACTGCAATTTTGGGTGCGTAAGTGGGAAATGGAAGAGGTTATATCTTTTTCAAGAAAGATACTGAAATCTTGGAGATGTGCAAAAAGCCCTCTCGACAAGAGAGATCGTGGAATGGGTGAGCAGTGATGAGAAACTTGCACTGCTCCAGGTCTTTATCAATCAGGAGTAACTCCTTGGTCATGAGAAGCACACAATGAAGGTGCTCTGCCGTAAAGGGCTCTCCGGCCAAGCACAGGAAGGTAGAGTAGGGTGCTGTGGCTGGGAGGAGTAGGCAGGCAATGTCAAATGGGAAGACATACATGGTTATAACCATGAGGATGATTAGCACATATCAAGGGCAAATATCAAGGGATGGACGCTCTCCATCTCTGGATGCCCACAAGTAATTCCTTCCAGGAAAGTATGCTTTAGCGAATCCCATGTTATTGGGCTCCAGAGAGGAAAAAAATGGGTGTAACTAACTCCACTGTTTGTGACAGGACAGCATTCCGCATTGGTTTGGCCTTCAGTCTCATGGACAGATGAGTGTGGAGGAGGAACAGAACCATTTTAATTGTACCCTCCTTGACTGCAGCTAGCAGCTAGAGGCTGTCAACAATGCTTGTGTCCCCATAATGTCGAGGGACAGCCTGGAGCATCATTTTTCTGGCTGCAGTTTCTCTCAGCCCAGTTTCACCATGGACATGTTGTCTAGGTGCAACTTCCACACCACCCAAAGTGACCACAGGTTGGAACTTGTGCGAGCTGGACCCATGCGCCCAGTCCTCTCTCTGAGCAGGGCGTAGGGAGGGAGTCCTTGCAGCAAGTCCTTAAGTCCTGCCATTGCACTGCTCATGAAGGCCGGGCAACAGCCAAAGAGCCTGTGGTCACTATGCCCTGCTTCCTCCTGCTGACAGTGGCAAGAGTGGCTGGAAGCCATGACAGGGCAGGACATCGTGGTGCCAGCCTTTAGACAGACACACACGGCAAAAGCTAGAGGTAAATCAGAGGGGCTGGAAGGGGAAGCAGGAGGGGAGGTGGCCCCATGGGAGCAATAGGACTCTCCAGTGATGCGTCTGCTGGAAAGCACCAGTCATAGCATTGGTTTAAAAGCCTGACTGTAGGTACTGAAGTTTTTCCCAAAATAAATAAAACCAAATTGTGCGATGCCTGAAAACTGCAGTGTGCACAGTTTTATGATCAAACAGACAGCAGCCAAATCCCAACCTTTCTGTCACTGTTACAGGGAACAAAGATGCGGCTTGGCCCACCTGTGCCATGTCAACCACCAACCAATCCAACACCAACTCTTTGCCTTTTCTCCTGATGGGCATCCCTGGCCTGGAGGCTCTCCACATGTGGATTTCCATCCCATTCTGCTTTACATACATCATGACCTTGCTGGGAAATAGCATGGTCCTTCTCGCTGTGAGGCTGGACAAAAGCCTCCATGAGCCCATGTACTATTTCATTTCTATGTTGGCTGTCATCGACCTCATCTTCCCAACTGCTGCGGTTCCCAAAATGCTGGGTGTATTCTGGTTGGATTCAAGAGAGATTGATTTTGAGGCCTGTTTCATTCAGATGTTTTTCATCCACACATTCACTGCAGTGGAGTCAGGGGTGCTCCTGGCAATGTCCTTTGACCGGTATATAGCCATCTGCAACCCCCTGAGATACAACACCATTCTCACAAGCTCAAGGACCATCCAGATAGGACTGCTGTCGCTGGCCAGGGGAGCTGGTGTCATGACACCTTTAATGTGCCTCCTCACCAGCTTACCCTACTGCAAAAATAGAGTCATCCCTCATTCCTACTGCGAGCACATGGCTGTGGTGGAGCTGGCCTGTGCCGACCCGTCTGTCAGCGATCTCTACAGCCTCATCGTGGCAACACTACTGGTGGGGACAGACTCTGTCTTCATCGTCTTCTCCTATGGTATGATCCTCAGGTCTGTGATGAGGGTGCCATCCCAAGAGGCACGTCTCAAGGCCCTCAGGACCTGTGGGTCCCACATTTCCGTCATCCTGCTGTTTTACTTGGGCGGCCTACTCTCCATGTACCTGCAGATGTTCTCTTTTGGCTTGGCACCTCACATCCAAGTCCTGGTGGCTGATTTCTATTTGACGGTCCCTCCCATGCTCAACCCCCTCATTTACGGCATAAAAATGAAGCCGATCCAGGAAGGAATCTTCAAAATGCTGGGGCAGTTGGCACAACTCAGTATCTCGTGAGCTGATAGAGGCACCACCAGAAAATAATTTGTCCCATCCTAGAATAGGTGTGAAGTGCAAGCAGTTATCCCCCTGAAATGTCCATCTCTCCCCAGTGACTTGAAAGAGAACCTAGACCAGATGCCTACTGCTGACACGGCAATAGTTTCTTCACATGAAACCAATGGGCCAGTCCTGATGGGTGCTGGGCAACTGTCTCTTTGGCCAATGCACTCATGTTTTCCAAGGTATTGCCTGGAAACATTACATTGTGGAAGCTCTCTAGTATCCCTAGCAGCTTCTCAGCCTCTGTGGCACACGGTTGAAGGGCCCCATGGACTGAGGTGCATGAACCGGAGAGGACAGTTCAGCCCATTAAGCACCAGCGAGGCGATACCACCATGCTCAGTGCTTCAGGTCCCCTGTGGAGGGGAGGAGAGGATGCTCTGACCCCTTCCTTGCTCACAAGGGATGGGAATGGCTGCCCCTGCATCTTCTCCACGCGTCCATGCAAGAGACGTCTGCTCTCCACTTCTAATCAGGAGGCAGACCAGCGTATCTGAGAAATGTCATGGCTGCCAGGCTCTCCAGGGAGAGGAGTCTGCTTTAATCAAAGGCTGCAGTTAGACGTTCACTGCAGCAGTCTGAGGCATGACCTCCCATGCCTCTTTGTGCGTCTCTGCCGTAAACCCTGACCGAGACAACACGCATCTCGATGCAAAGGCAACGTGGTAAGGTGAAGTGTCACAACTCCTCCTTCGGGCATTTGCAAACCCAACAAAGCCAATGCAAGGAACCATGAGATGACCCAAGCGCCAGAGCTGCAGGAATCAGCAGGAAAGGAGGAACCCAGGAAGGGGATGGTGTTCCGTGTAGAAGCAATTACTGCTGCATACAACGAGCTCAGAAAATCTCTCAGAAATCTAAAGTGAAAGCTGTTTCCTATTCCTGACAGAACGTACGGTTACAGGAATGACCACAGATCACTCTAGGAAATAGAGTTACTTCATAATTCTGCAAAGAGTGAATGCAGATTTACCACCCACTTTGGAGAGAGGGTGGTCTACTCAAGAAGTAAGAAAAAGAAAATGTCTTCTGTAAGATGTGGTGCATCCATCCATCTTTGCTTCCTTCGTCCTTTCCTGACCATCCAAATCTCTCCCAAAATTGGCATAAATCATCAGAGTCCCACTGATGATATGCATCAGCTGGAAAAATCAAAGAATCACAGAATATCTCAAGCTGGAAGGGACCCATAAGGATGGTTGAGTCCAACTCCCTGATCCTCGCAGGACTATATAAAACCAAGCCCTGTGACTAAAAGCGTCGTGAATTCCGACAGGTTGTTGTATATTGAATATATAACTTGTATATCAATCTTGACTATCAACGCTTAGATTAGACGTGCCTAAAAATGTCTACAAGAAGTTGTTCAGCACTTGGACAGGTTGCTTGGAACGGAGACAATCCACCGCTGCAGAACCTTAGACAAGCATCTTGGTGACCCTGCTGCCCGCTGGCTTTGTGCATTGGCAGGGCTCAGGTAAGCCCACAGGCAGTTAATGTTTAGCGTGAGACTGAAACGGAACATTTTGCTGCACAGAAAAGGACGGAGCGCAGGGAGCTCCCAGCTTGTGTGAAAAACCTTCCATATATGTTCTTACAAACTCTGGTTATGTTTCTTATCGCTTCGTCAGTCAGCATGGCAAACGGGGAGTTTATCAGTGCTCAGGACCAGCACCAGTGTTGGTGATGGTGTTGTACAACGTGCTCCTTGCCATCGATGCCTTAAGCAATGCTTCTGCCTTCACTGAACGCCATCAGAGATCACGGCATGACTCGGGACAGGGGCACTCTGAGAGAGCAAACAACGAAAAATTAAATGTCATCTTTTCCGTCTTTGCTCCCTGCATCAAGAAAGTCTATAGCATGCTTTCTCCACAAATTCAAAAAGTTAAAATCTCAAAAATTCAGTTCCAACAGACAACATGTGAGCCTTCAGCCTGCCACTGCCCACACAGAATCACAGACTTACAGAACCCCAGTGTGGCAGGGGCTGGCAGGGCCCTCTGGAGATCCCCCAGCCCAACCCCCCCGCTAAAGCAGGTGCCCCCAGCGCAGGGGGCACAGGGACGCGTCCAGGCGGGGTTGAATCTCTCCGCAGAAGGAGACTCCACAGCCTCTCTGGGCAGCCTGGGCCAGGGCTCGGGCACCCTCACGCCAAACAAGTTCTTCCTCACGCTCAGGGGGAACTGCCCGGGCTCCAGTTTGTGCCCGGTGCCCCTCGTCCTGGCGCTGGGCACCACTGAAAAGAGCCTGGCCCCGTCCCCTGGACACCCGCCCTTTAGATATCGATGAGCACTGAGGAGATCCCCTGCCAGCCTTCTCCTCCCCAGGCTGAACAGCCCCAGGGCTCTCAGCCTCTCCTCACAGCACAGATGCCCCACTGCCCTCACCACCCTCGCTGCCCTCCGCTGGGCTCTCCCCAGCCGTTCCCCGTCTCTCCTGAACTGGGGAGCCCAGCCCTGGCCCCAGCCCTGCAGATGTGCCCTCCCCAGGGCAGGGCAGAGCAGAGGGGCAGGATCCCCTCCCTCCACTGCTGCCCACGCTCTCGTCAGTGCCCCCCAGGACCCCCTTGGCCTTCCCGGCCCCGAGGGCCATGGCTGGCTCACGGTGACCCTGCTGTCCCCCAGCACCCGCAGGTCCTTCTCCGCAGAGCTGCTCCCCAGCAGCTCAGCCCCAACCTGTGCTGGTGCGTGGGCTTGTTCCTCCCCAGGGGCAGGACCCCACCCTTGCCCTCGTTGAGCTCCATCAGGTTCCTCTCTGCCCAACTCTCCAGCCTGCCCAGGTTACCTTGAATGCCAGCACGGCCTGTGGCGAGTCAGTCGCTGCCCCCAGCTTTCTATCGTCAGCAAACTTGCTGAGGGTGCGCTCTGTCCCTTCATCCAGGTTGTTGATGAATACGTTGGACACGGCTGGACCCAGCAGCGACCCCTGGGGAACGCTGCTGGTCACAGGCCTCCGACTAGACTCCGCGCCACTGACCGCAACACACTGAGCTCTGCCGTTCAGCCAGTTCTCGATCCACCTCACTGTCCACGCAGCTCACATGCAGAAATGCTCAAGCAGTGAGAGCGATGGCAACCCCTGCCCCTGTGCCCAGCCATGCATCTTTGCCAGCACTCTTCCAAGCCACCAAAATGCCTAAAAGGAAAAAAAATCTCAGGATACTGTAAGCCTGGTCCAGAGCCGCTGGCACTGGGGACCACTGGAAAGAGCCTGGCTCCGGTGTCTTCGCACCCTCCCTTCAGGTATTTGTATACATCAACATATATGTTAAAAAGATATCCCTGAGCCGCCTCTTCTCCCGGCTGAGAGCCCCAGCCCTCGCCCTTGCGGATCCCCTCCCTCGCCCTGCTGGCCTCGCTCCTCCCGACACAGCCAGGAGACCATCGGCCACCTGTGCTGGTGGCCAGCTCGGTGCCCAGCAGCGCCTTCTATGCCGAGCCACTCGCCAGCTGGGTGGCCCCGGCCGGCGCTGGTGCCCGGGCTTTGCCCTCCCTGGGGCAGGACTCTGCGCTCGTGGAACTTCACGAGGCTCCTGCTGGCCCGTTTCCCCTCCTGCCCAGGACCCTCTGCACACCAACGCACCCAACAGGTGAACCAGCCAGGCCCCCATGTACTTTATAAGTACAAGCATGGAAAGGTTGGTCCTGGCCAAGCAGGTGTCCTACGAGCAGTGGTCAAGATGTGGTCCCAGTACCCGTGAGTTCACTGAGAAAACTCTCAGTGACTCGGCCGGGAGCAGGACTGAGCCCTGCAAAGTGAAGGATCTGCTCTCTCCCCACTGCAGACATGAAGTTCATGATAAAACAGCACCGGTGGCGCAAAACTCAACTAGTTAGGGGGTCCTGGATGTTGGCGAATTTGGGGGACAGGATTTGCCCTGGCACTGTGCAAAGAGCCCTGTTTGCCACCGAAGCAGATGCTCTGGGCTGCCCTCGCAAGGGTGGCGTGGGGGCGGCTCAGCGCAAGGGGTGCCCGAGGGATGGATCAAATCCATCCCAGGCGCGGGTCTGGGGCTGGACCCTGCAGCCTGGCCCAGCTGAGCCCTCCAGGGCCCCCTCTGCAAACAGCCCCTGAGCAGCCCGTGCACGGGGCTGCGGTAGCGGGGAGCTCGGGGTGTCCGTGTCGCCACAGCTCAGCCCGTGAAACCAAGCTGGTCCTGGAGTGTGATTTCTTCCTCGCTCGTGGCCAGGGCAGCTCCCCCAGACCCAGATTTGTCCACCACTGATCACAGGAGCCCCAAGGAAAGAGGTTCTTCCCCTTGTTTACCTGCAGAGTAGTCACAACCAGCAATGGATAGATGCATCATGGCTGAGTAATTAGCCTCAGGACACTTCCAGCTATTAGCCATAGCTCACTTGCTAATTTTTAATCTCTCCTTTGGGTGAAGTGTCCAAAGAAAACAACAGCTTAACCCTGTGAGTGCTGGGCAGGGCTGTTTGGAGATGGGCAGCGCGGAGGGGCACGCAGACCCGTGCTGCCCAGGGGCCCCTGCGACGGGGCAGCGATCCCCAGCCCCTCCGCCCGTCTGCAGGATGGCACGAAACAGCCGGAAGAGCGCGCGCAGGGCCAAGAAGGTTCTTGGTGCAAACAAATGAAAAGGTTTCAGACCATACCGCCCCTTGCAACTCCAGCCCTGGCTGCGTTGAGCGCAGCCCCAGGTGGAGCACAGGCTCCCTCCAGCTCCCACCCTGCCCGTTCACCTCCTGCCCAGAGCCCGCACCGGCGCTCCCCGCCACAGCCCACGTCCCAGGCCACTCTCGACGTGAGCGTGTATTTCAATCCCAGCTAAGTTAAGGCTCCTCAGCAGCACTTCCCCACACCGCTGCAGGGTACAACCCTTCCTGGGATCTGCAGCACAAAAGGTCCCTTTTGGAGCCCCCACCCAAACTCCTGCTCCCGGCGATGGGTGCCGGAGGTGCCACTGGGATGGGTTTTCTCATTTTACTGTGGCATTTTTAGCCCCTAAAAATGTCCCAGCCCTGGCTGGGCTCTTATTTTTACAGACCTCGGAAAAGTTTGGACTTGGCTGCTGGTTTTCGTACCAGGCAGCTGCCGCGCGGACCCAGGGGAGCTGCGGGAAGTCTGCAGCTGCTCCGAGCACGGGGCGCTGGAGCAAACCCCCTGGCGCCAGGAGGGGGCTTGGGGGTCCCCACGGAACCCCCCAGGAGAGCCCCTGCCTGGCCACAGACGGCACCGGGGGACGGCGAGGCTCAGCTGCCCAAACACAGCTCCCTCTGCCAAGGGCACAGGGGGGTCCCAGCACCACCAGTGTCCCCGTGCAGGGCTGGGGGGCCGTCGGGGGGCCTGCGGAGAGGTCTCTCCCGCCGCGGTACGATGATTGATGATCGAGGGGGTTCGGGGATGGCCACGGCAGTGCCACCAGCCCTGGCTCCAGTCAAGAAACGGATGCAAAACCCCCAGGGAAGCATCACGGCTGCAAACCTGCTAATTGGCCCCTCGGCAGCAAGCCAGGGCCCCCCAGCAATCAATCCTCCTGTGGCCCTGCGCTGTAATTACCATCCAGCTCGTTAGCGCTAATTGGACTGCTCCCAGGAAGGGAGCCCGACGGAAAAAAAAAATAAAAGTAAAGTTGGATTGCTTTTAACTTTGACTTGTTTGAAAGCTCAGGGAAGGAGATAAGTCAGAGGGCCTGAGACATGTCAGAGGGGCGCTCCCGCCTCGCGTCACCGGCCACGCAGCCCAAAACCTCTGCCCAGGGTGAGGGGACAGCGCAGGAGTCGCCTGCCGAGGGTCACGGCACGCACCCTCCTGCAGGCAGGATCGGGCCCAGTCCCTGTGGGGGTGGTGCTCAGCTCCCTGCCAGCGCAGCGATGCTCCGTGGCTTCCCCGTGTTCCCCGTGCCGCCTCCCACCCTGTACGGGATGCTGGGGGTGCCCTGGCGTTTGTCCCCACTGCCCCCCTTTTAGGGGTGCTGTGACACACAGCCGTGGCGGCGACGTGCGCCTCGGGCAGTGCTGGGGGGTGCTGGGAGCTCCCGCCTCGGTCCACGCGACACGGCCACGTGTGTGCCGCGGCTGGCGGGGGGCAGCCTTGAGGGACCCTGGGCTCCACGGGACATCGGGCTGCTCTGGAAGCAGCTCCCCAGCAAACCCCTCAGCCTGTGCCTCCCAAAACCCAAGTGCCCCCGCACCAGGACAGCACCGCCCTGGGTATGGGCCCTGCTCAGCATCCCCGCGGTGCATAAACCACTCTGCACCGTGCACCCTGCTCCCCCTGGGGTCTGCTGCCCTGGAGCTGCTTCAGGAGCAGCCAGGAGAAGCCAACGGGCCGAACTGGCCTGGGCTGGGATGGGGAGGCGTTGCAGCCCCCACCCCAGCCGCTCCCCCACGCTGTCCCCAGCTGAGCAGCCACCTGCTCTTGCATCACCCCCAGTGCCATCAGGCCTTTGCTGAGCTGGTTCAAAGCCAGGTCCCAGCAGAAAGCAAAGCGCGGAGCAGCCCAGGGCAGGTTTCTTCAGGGCCACGGAGGCAGCAGCAGGAGCAGAGCGCGTTGGTGACAGCGCCCTCGGCCACCGCTCCCCCCGCTCCCATCCCAGCAGGTCTGGGCAGCCGAGGGGTGGCCAAGGGCACTGGACTGGTGCGGCAGCGGCCAGCGAGGGAGTCTGCATTGCAGAACATCCCCAATCTCCTGCCTCCCCCCGCGCGGGCACAACCCCAGAGCCTAATACCCTGGGAACGGNCCAGGGCGGGTTTCTTCAGGGCCACGGAGGCAGCAGCAGGAGCAGAGCGCGTTGGTGACAGCGCCCTCGGCCACCGCTCCCCCCGCTCCCATCCCAGCAGGTCTGGGCAGCCGAGGGGTGGCCAAGGGCACTGGACTGGTGCGGCAGCGGCCAGCGACGGAGTCTGCATTGCAGAACATCCCCAATCTCCTGCCTCCCCCCGCGCGGGCACAACCCCAGAGCCTAATACCCTGGGAACGGGGTGTCCTGGGTACCCCCAGAGCATTTCATCCTGGGGGGAACAGAGGGACCAGACCGGAGGACGGTCTGCGCCTGCAAACGGCCCCGCTGCGGCTGCGGCGAGCTGCCGGGCTGAGCCCCCCGCACAGCACACGCGGGGCGTTTTGCCGGCGACCTTCCCCAAACCGGCCCGTGGTGCCGCACCGGGCTGCGCCCACCAGAGCCACGCAAGCCCGGGGGCTGACGTCCGGCCAGGAGCGGGGGATTTGCTGGGGAGCAGTATATATATATATATATATATATATATA
>VZSC01002023.1:44538-57343 GCA_013398225.1 Steatornis caripensis
CGCTGGGGTTCTGTGACCTCGTCACAGACCACAGGGGCTGAGGAGACCTGCTGGCAGCCCAAGGCTGGGAGGCGTCACCCAGCAAGGACGGGGATTTATCACAGGGGACCTGGAGGGGGAAGTTTCAAGACCTCGTACTGACATCCAGATTGCCAACAAAATCTTGAACAGAAGTGGAGGAAGAAGCAATTGCTGGAAGTCCTTGCTGCAAACAGCCTCGAGGTCTCCTCATCAATAACGCTGCCTTGAGCGCTGCGAGTGACTCACGAGCCCCTGCGTCCTCCGACGCCCCCCCTCATCCCTCCCAGCGCAAGCTTTACACCTCTTGCAGCACTCTGTCAGAAACCGTGGAGAAATCCACCTGTGGTGAAGCCCACGCACTTCAGCGCAGGAACACACCATCCTGCAGGAAAAACCAGCCACTTGCCTTGCCAGCAACCTGCCTCCTGTGAAGCCGAGCTGACGGGCACGAGCTCTATCTTTAGCCCGTAGCTGTGCGTTGGCAGAGTCCCCCATTAACTGCTCCTTCCCCACTGACGGGGTGCACCCCATGTCCACGCGGAGGTCCCAGGCTGGCAGGGATTTGGGGTGCCCTGAGGGAGCTGGGTTTGGGTCTAAATCCTGGAGCCGCCTTTCTCATCGCCCATCATTTCTCCTCTTCCCTCGCCTCTGCCCTGCTCTTCTGGCATGCGCATTCATCATCTCCCCCTCCATATGCTTTCCCCTCCTTCACCTTTTCTGCATTTTTTTTGCCAGGGATGGCTTTTTGTCCCGGTCCCCTTGGTGGTGCAGGCTCGTTGCCCTTGAGGGCACCCCTCAAGCAGCTCCTGGTCTGCACCACCACCTGCCGTTCCAGACGGAGGGGCTCGCGTTGGACTCCCCAGCCCTGGGACACTTGCCCGCTGCTCTCCCAAGGGAAGTCGCAATGACGCCCCTCTCCCATCGGGCGTTTTGGTGAGTCAGTTCGCTGACGTTCGCAGCCCTGAGCGTATGTTTAAAACAAGCGTTTCTCGGTCAAGGCCGCAGGGAAGCTGCACAGCGACTGGGAGCATGTTTCCCTGCCGAGCTCAAGGGACCAGCACCATCTGAGTCACGTCTTAAAAACTGGGCTCCCCTGGGACGACAGCCCCAAGCACCGTGTCAGGAACTGCAATAAACGGCCTTGCCAGGGTGAAATGGCCTAAGTATGACCTAAGCCATAAGTCTTACTGAAAGGAGGGTCGGGCTCCCACGCTGCCGTCCTGCCGGGATCCCGGGGTGGAGTGTGCCCAGGCACCACCTCCTGCTCCGGTCTCTTCTCATCGAGGAGACTTTTGCCAGCGCTGGGGCAGGACTGGANTGCCGTCCTGCCGGGATCCTGGGGTGGAGTGTGCCCAGGCACCACCTCCTGCTCCGGTCTCTTCTCATCGAGGAGACTTTTGCCAGCGCTGGGGCAGGACTGGAGCTCTGCTTACAGGAGGAAACCAGGGATTTCTCTTTTCATCAAGGAATTAGCAGAGCAGACGAGATTTGCTAAGATAAATACTGGGATGCTTCAGTCAACCCTGAATCAATTTAATCCCCGTCTCCCCACTCTACAGCAGCTTGTATCGATAATTGTGCTCAGTTTTTCTTTGCCAACACTTGGACAGACCTTCATCCTTCCAGAGCAAACAGAAACACACATCTCACAGCAAAGGCTCCGCGGTCCAGCCCCCTCCCTGGATCCCTCTGGGCACCAGCAGCATCCCCGTCCACCAGCCCTGCCGGAGCGGTATTTGCAGGGATAGAGCTCCCCGTACACAAACAAGGGGAAGATGGGAGAGGTAGAAGGGTGAGTGCTCCACGCTGTGTGCTCCCTGGGCAATACACGCGTGCGTACTGCGTACTGGCAACCCTGGGAGCCACAGGGCACAGAGGACCGGCTGTGTCAGGGGCCAGGTCNACCAGCCCTGCCGGAGCGGTGTTTGCAGGGATAGAGCTCCCCGTACACAAACAAGGGGAAGATGGGAGAGGTAGAAGGGTGAGTGCTCCACGCTGTGTGCTCCCTGGGCAATACACGCGTGCGTACTGCGTACTGGCAACCCTGGGAGCCACAGGGCACAGAGGACCGGCTGTGTCAGGGGCCAGGTCTCAGCTCTCAGCCTGGCAGATAATCCCCACCGTAAACTGATCAAGATTCCCAAAGCATCCTAGATCTGACAAGGCCAAAACACACGCCGGGGTATTTCCTCTCGCACCACTGTAGCAGTGGGCTTGCTTCCTCACCCTGAACGAAACCTGCGCCTGAGTCGCGGCATCTGAAGCCAAAGCATCGGGAGCTGAGCGTACAGCAAAGCCTAAGGGACAAAACCAGGGCGCTTCTCTTCAACCCCAGACGACAGTAGTGGGAAGGGAGAGGCAACCAGGGTTCACTGAGCACCAGCCGTCAGCGCACGGGTGGAAAAAAACCAAGGGGTTTGTATCTTGGACGCAATCTGAAACCAACGCTGTCTCTGGATCAGCACGCGCGCGAGAAGGAGCATTGCCTGGGTCTCATCTGGGACGACTCGTCCTTTGCAGATCCCCACCAAACAGCACCAGCACCGAGGACTGTGCCTGGCACACATGGGCACGGTTTACCTTCGGTGCTACCCACACCTCAGCGGCCTCATTCCACCTGCCCAGTGTTGCCGCACCCTGCTCAAAACAAACGACAGGGGCTCATGCCCACTGCATCGAAGGACGTCAGCGTTCAGGTCTTCTCAGGAACCGTGCTGACTTCTCTCTACCCCTGTACGGATTAGCCATACGGTGCCAGGCACCCTTCTGTGGCCCCACGGCCAAAAACGCCCCCGTGCTAAAAATCTTCTAGACTCAAAAAGGCGGTGGCCGCACTGAAACCGTCCCCACTAGCCTCCCAAGCATGCCCAGGAACTGTCTGGGGTAGTCGTCCCTTGTCTGAACTACGCCAGTGACCACTCTAGCAACTTAACAGCGTGGACACCCAAGCTGTGATGTCCAGGACCTGGTCCTGGTTTAGTTTTCTAGTTCTTACATAGCTTTTCAGCCCCTGCTGTCCCGAGCTACTCAACATGAGCAGAGAACACACGGAAAACCGCGTGCGCACTGAAACCTGCTCTTCACCTCGCAGGAACGTCACCTGCTTGGTTTCCTCCTGAGAAACGTGCTCTGAGCACCACCCAGAGAGGCAGGATGGTTTTGCGGCAAGGTGAGACGGAGGAGACCTGGCTCAGCCTTTGGCTGGGCCCATGACTTCAAGCACATCACTTTATTCCTCCATCCTGCTTCCCTCCTCCCAGTCTTGCTCGATAGAGGATAAACTTACTGGCAGGGTAAAGCTAGACCAAGTTCAGTGAATCCTGGAGCCTGTAGGTGCTTCTCTAATAAAAATAATCAGAGTTTTGGCTCATTTTTCAAGGCTTTTGCTGCCTTTCACTTACTAACAGAACTGAACAGTAAATACAGGCAGTGGAGGTCAGAGGAAAGCTGAGCCCTCCCAGCAGGTCGACACCCTGGGCAACGAGGGTGGTGAGGGCAGTGGGGGATCTGTGCTGTGAGGAGAGGCTGAGAGCCCTGGGGCTGTTCAGCCTGGGGAGGAGAAGGCTGGCAGGGGATCTCCTCAGTGCTCATCGCTATCTAAAGGGCGGGTGTCCAGGGGACGGGGCCAGGCTCTTTTCGGTGGTGCCCAGCGCCAGGACGAGGGGCAGCGGGCCCAAACTGGAGCCCGGGCAGTTCCCCCTGAGCGTGAGGAAGAATTTGTTTGGCGTGAGGGTGCCCGAGCCCTGGCCCAGGCTGCCCAGAGAGGCTGCGAAGTCTCCTTGTGCGGAGAGATTCAACCCCGCCTGGCCGCGTCCCTGTGCCCCCTGCGCTGGGGGCACCTGCTTTAGTGGGGGCTGGTTGATCTCCAGAGGGCCCTGCCAGCCCCTGCCGTGCTGGGGTTCTGGGATTTGTGCCCAAGATGCTGCAGGGTTTCCTCTTTCATCTCAGCCACACCTTGCTGGGGGGCTGTGTGGCCCAGATGTTCTTCCCATGCTACTACATCACGTTGGATTGCAACACCCTCCTCCTCACGGCCACAGGTATGCGGCCATTTGCAGCCCACTGCACTACATGGACGTAACGACCAGGAAATACCTGTCCCAGTTGTTCCTGGCTGCAGCAGTGAGGAGCATCTCTTTTGTCAGTCCTGCAGAGATCCCGGCATCCCAGGCGCACTTGTGCCACTCGATGTCATCAAGCACTTTGTGAGCAGACGGCCCTGGTGAACCTGTCCTGTGGGGACATCTCCAGGAACAAGATGGCAGGACTGGCCACGACAGCCATCATTATTGTCTTTGTCTCAGGCTTCCTCCTGCACGATAATCCATACAGCCCTGAAAACTGCTTCTAGGAAAGCCCAGCACAAAGCTTTCCACACGTGTGCCACTCACCTCATGATCACAGTCACCTCATGGCAACTTACTCGTCCAGCCTCTCCTCCTCGACGGTCTGCTGCATGGGGAAGTCTGTCTCTGAGGACATGCACAACCAGATCAGCATCGCATACCCGCTGCTGCCACCTGGCATCAACCCTACCGCCTATGGTACGAGGACCAAAGAGATCAGGGAGCACCTCCTAAAACTCCTGACACAAAGAAGGTTTGTGTCAATCATCTCCTTTAAGGCAGCAGCCACAAGCAAGCGGAGATAAAACCTCTCCGTGCAGGCATGCAACATGCTGCGCATCACCATGGAAATGGAGCTCTGAATACCCTCTGTCAGGCAGGAGAAGAGAGTTTGATGACATTCGACAAGAGTTATTTACCAGGGCACGTCAAAGGAAAGGAAAGCATTAAAAAGAGACCGTATGTGCCCAAACCAGCAATTTCCAGCTTCTCTGGACCAGCCATGCACTGTCAAGCCTCAGAATTTCCCCTCCACACGCAAACCGCCTCCTACGAGCATCTAACAGCCATCGCTACCTGTGGCGTACCAGTTTAGGATTACGGATTTAGGGATGCCAAACCACGGGCTCCCTTCACAGACCATGGGGACAAGAGGATACGGTCTAGAATAAGCTCCCTGCAATCAGCCTGACAGATGTGACAGCATCCGGGAACCGTGCACTTTGGATGCTGCGTCTCGTAGCTTTTCTCTGTGCCAACGCTCAATAGTTGTTAACAGTCTGTGCTGCAATTAATATAGCCCGCCTCTTCCCAATTGTCCCTGCTGGAGATCTTGCCAGTTGACCCAGGCACGTGAGAGCACAGCAAGACTGAGCTCCCTTGCTTGTGACTGCCCTTCCGGACCAGGGGCCAACTGGAGGAGGGAGTACATCCTGCTGGCAGGTGTTCTCCTGGTTGGTAGATCTAAGCATTTGATCCCCACACACCCATCCCAAGTTACTCAATGCACAAGAGTGAGAAGATCTCCAGCAAGGCACGGTGCTCGGAAAGCTCCTTTCAGACGTACAGGATGAAATGCTGCTCTCCTGTCAAGTGGGGAAGGTCGCCAGAAGGCTCTTCTCTCAAGCTTCTTTGCTGCATCGCCCAGACAAATTAAAAAGTGCACGGTGGATGCAGAGACAGCGAGCGAGAGGCCCAACCAGCCAGCACCCAATGCCCCTCGGCTGCTGCAGACACCCTTCCCTCAACCCGTAGCTGCATGCACGTCCACGGGGCTGCAGGGACCCTTTCTGGGGGGACCCCCGCTCGCCCCAGTATGGCTGCATCTTCCCATCTTCTGAAAACACCAAACCGGGTCAGAACAAAGGCGCGGCCAGCGCCTCAGCTGCGAGAGCAGGGAGCAGCAAACGCACGGGGAAAAAGTAAGGGACAGGAATGCGAGACACCGAATGCCACTCTCCCACTTTATCCCCTCTCAGGTCCTGGCAAGAAACCCAGCTCGTGGGTTTATTGAACCCATGGTTGCACCAGGCCATCGCACTCCTCTTCCCCACAAATCGCTTCATTCTCTTGGGTGACCACCACCAGATAACAAGTGCTGCAGAGATAACGTGAGTTTCAGTGGGAATTCCTGCAAAACCTGCATCAGGCAAAGAACAAAACGCGTGGCCTTGCTAATGCCAAGTTCTCCTTACTCACAAAAAGCAGCTAAGGTTTGAATCAGTGCTAAATATACAAGTATTGGGTGTAGTTCAAAGCCAAAAGGACGGACTTTTGCACAGTGCAGCTGGCCAAGAGGGAGAGCTCTGCGAGACCCTGGATCTACCCTAGATCTCTGCTCCAGTCTTGGGTCGGACTCAGTTTCACCTCTTCCCTTGGTTTTCAGAAGAGCGGCCAAGGACTGAAATGTCCACACGTGCGCACGGTCTCTGGAAATCAGTCCCTGTAGGTACCCATTGGACAGGAGAAAACATTTCTCCTGCACGAAATCACCCCTGAAGGAAACCACGCAAAAGCAACCTGAAGGCTGAAAGTCAGCAATAGGATCGGGCCATGGATACACGGAGCTTTCTCTTTGCAACTGTGAAAACCTTTGAATTCTTGGTGAGCGCTGTTTCTCTTTTGGGGGAAAAAAAAAAAAAGAATGCTTTGGTGTCTTTAATCTCAAAAAATTAAAAATCGATGTTACAAGGAACTCGCCTACAGTCACAAGGTAACACACAGCCCCAAACATCCACAGGGCCATAGGGCATCTGTCCAATTCAGACAACAACCTCTGAAAAAACAAAACCCAACCAAACCAAACCCCACAACCCCTCTACAAATAACGCGGTGCACTGAGGGAGAGCCAAGGTACTGCCACAGCCGTGAGCAGCTGTCCTCGTTGCACAGGACACTGGTACAAACCTCAGAGCTGCGGCACGGGGCGGAAAGCTGCTCTCAGCACATGCTCAGTCTTGCAGCTCCGTGACTCGGACGCCCCGCAGGACATGCAGGAAGAAGGGCGCAAATCCCAGGCAGCTCGGCGCTGGTCGTAGCAAGACCCCCGCCTGCCCTAGCGAGGTGCGCAGGGCGCGTGCCTCGGGGTCAGCCTGCCGCTCAAGGAACAAACCGCTACCGGGCTGCCGTGACCTCTGCTCGCGGCGTTTGATGTCGCAGGGAGAGCGCGCTCTCAACCGCAGCGCAGGCCGTGCTGCAATAGCTGTTCAATCTAAAGGAAGATAAAGCTGCTGCCCGACCCAGAAGTCTCAGTGTGATTTCTCTGCCAGGGCAGCCCTCATTCTGCAGTCACAGTGGCTCGGCGCAGCCTTTCGGCTGGTGAGGCTGTGCGTGGCACTGGGCTGCTTGGTCAGCACGCGGGGATGGCTGCAAGGCCAGGCAGGGACCCCCCACCACCAGATTCACCCTCTGGGACTGCCGAGCTCCAAGAACCTCAGGCTCTGCTCCTCCTCCCTTTCTTTGCCCTCATGTGCCCAGTGGTTATCCATGCAACTGGGATGGGGAAAAGCCCATGCTCCCCCGCGGGTGTTTCAGCTCCACCTCCCTCTGCCCTGGGGCTCGGTGGAGCCCATCCTGTTCTGCCCCAGGTGCTGTCTGGTTCTTGCTCCCATGCCAGCATTCGGTTCTCATCCTGCTGCCTGACACAGCTGCTGCTCACCTGCCCGACACCCACCCTGGGCTCCTCCATCCTGCGCTGGATGGGGACAAGGCAATCTGCAAACCACCACACCACGCGGCCATCACGCCCGCACGGCTGCTGGCTTGTCTAACATTGGTAGCCTTGACCTGTGGCTTGGAGCACAGCCTCCAAACTCTCTCTGCTACCCCAGTGCGATGAAGCTTTGTGCCTGTGAGCACGCAGCCCTGGCACACCCCGCCTGCGGCAGCACAGCCCAGAAGAGCACCGCGGGCATGGTGCTGGGGGCTTCCTCCAACACACTGGATGCCACCTGCGTCCCAGTCCTGTATGCTGGCTTCAGCCACGCAGCCCTGGCTCCAGCAGCCCGAGCAGCAAAGCTCCCCACAGCTGCAGCCCCCAGCTGCTGGCAGCGCTCACCACATAGAATCACGGAAGGGTTTGGGTGGGAAGGGACCTTTAAAGGCCATCTACTCCAACTCCCTGGCCGTCAGCAGGGACATCTTCAACCAGATCAGGTTGCTCAGAGCCCTGTCCAAGCTGTCCTTGAATGTTTCCAGGGATGGGGCATCAACCACCTCTCTGGGTAACCTGTGCCAGCGTCTCACCACTCTCATCATAAAAAATTTCTTCCTTGCATCTCCTGCCTTGCCTTCTCTATCACGTCCTGGCCAGACAGCCTCCCAGGACACACACAACTTGCTGAGCGCTGTCTATCCCTTCCATCCGCCCTCAACCCTATCTTTCACAGGGCATCGATCAAGGGGACCAGGCAGCACATCCTGAGATCCCTGTGGAGCCAGCAAGGAGCTCATGGGATCCTTCAAAACAACTCTGCTCACCACTGCCAAGGGAGGTTCAGCTCAGGCTTTAGGAAAAGCCTTTGAGTACTGCATTTGGGGAACCTACATCACTGGAGCATTTCAGATCAGATCGGACTCACACCCTTCCAAAATTCCTCGGGGCGAGATGATCCTGCCTTGGGGAGGGGATGGAGCAGTTGGGCTCTCCAGGTTCCATCCAGCCCTATTTTCTCTAAGTCCTGGCTTCAAAACTGGCAAATCCCACCCCTTCCTCCGCTGCAGCACAGCTTTGGGTCCTCAGCCACGCTCCCAGCCGCCAGCGAGGTGCTCTCCTCCCACCGGCTCAGACCGCTGGACTCGGACTTCGGGATGCACTAGAGGCTGGGGGAAAATCTTTATCATTTCTCTCAGATGTTGAAGCAATTCCAATACCTCTTGTGTCTATTATTTCATGTACACAGCAGCCAGGGTTTGTTGAGATATTCACAAACAGCCCAGGAACAAGCCAAAGAAGGGACGCTGTGCCCGCGGCTGCTGTTTCTCCCCAGCTATCTCAGTCTCACAAAAGCTATTACAAGCCTTCCATCATTTTATTCCTGCTAGACATCTAAACCTGGGCTGAAATTAATGAGAGGTTAGATGTCTGAACACCTGCACGGCACTGCTACGCCATGGGACGAGGGTTGTATGGGAAGCAACAGAGAACAGGAGCTGACTGAGCTGCGAAATGAATATTAAACAGAAAGAGCTGCCCAGCAATATTTTATGCTCGTTACTGAGGTTTAATTCAATGCTGGTGGAAGAAAAAATCCTAGGCAATGCATGAACTCCAGGGAATTAGTATCTTCCCCCAGCATAAATGCCTCGTTTTTTATGGAGCACAAATGCGTCCTGGGCAGCGATGGGGCTGTCCGTGAGCACTTCTCCCTATTTGCCATCTGGTATTTCTCAACAGTGTCTACAAAAAGTTCGGAGGACACTTTCTACAGCAAGAAAGGTATACATTAAAAATTATTATTTTTAAAATAGGAAAACAGATAGGAAAGAGCCTTAAGGAGAAAGACGAGCTCCTAGTTTTCCTGCTGCATTGCGGCTGCAGAGTTAAGAATCTCAGTTACGCTTTGCTGCCATAAATTAAGAAGCATCAGCTCAAACACACACAGAAGCAAAAAGAAAAGGAAAAACACTCAGAGCTCTTACAGGTCCAAGCGGCTCAGAGGCAGAGCTCTCACAGTGTTCCCAGGCTGAGCCCAAAACAACCCAAGCAATGGAGCAAAACCTGGGGCCAAGAGCCAGCCGAGGAGGGCTGCGCTCAGCCCAGGGACAGGAGGGCATTTCAAGTGACCTTGACACTGGGACAGAGCCCAAAATCAAGTGTCAAATTGAGCCAAAACCAGTGGAAAGTTCCACGCTTCATGGGGAAAACCAGAGCGTGGTTTCCAAAGCGAGAAGGCCCTGGGGAAGCAGCGGGGTGGTAAGGACAGGGCTGGCCTCAGGGCCGACCACGACCCCGACGAGCCAGCAATACAGCGCCAGTACCAGAACAGACCCGTCTGATTCTGAAGCTTGACAGCAGCAGCACCGCACACAAAACACGGGTGTTATTATTCAGCTCGGCTTGATACTGGCGTGGTCTTAGCCAAGGACCGCCCCGGAGGTTTGGGCACTGCGGTCTGAGACAGAAATTGAAAGAAGTCGTATGAACCTGATCAATAAGAAAATAATGAGGTGGGAAAAGAAGAGACTGGGTTTGTTTTCTTGAATAAAGGGGGAGCTGGAAGAGGTAAACACATCGCTGTTGTCAGGAGGTAAAAGGCTTTTCTGAGGAGCAGGGATTTGTTTCTCTCTGCGACTACCAAAGGAAGGATGGGGAGCTTGGTTTGCAGCACCGACAGTTCAGCCGGGAACTAGGGGAACTCTGAGTGACAGTAATGAAACACCAGAAGCAAGGAAGCCACGGACCATCCTTTGCCTGAGGCTTTGACCAGCAGGTCAAACGAGCAGCGCTCAGAAATCACTGGGGTCCTGGCCCCGAGCGTGCGTTCCTGCGGCCACGCCATGCTGCAGTTCGACAGCGAGCGTGTACCCCGCCACAAGCACATAGTCACGCACCGCAGCGGCATGGCACACTCTGCTCGCCACTGGCATGCGTTCACTGGCACCAAGCAGCACACGCGCACGGCTTTCTGCACGCCCAGCTGCGCTCAGCTTTTCCAAGTAACGCATCGCACCACAACATGCCTTCCAGGAGCCACAAACCAAAAGTTGTGGGACAAAATACACGTGAAAGCATAGGCTTGCTATGAATAAAACGTACTCCTTTTGGCTGCAGGCTGTCTACCAGACACCAAGAGCCTCAGATCAGCCTCCCAGTGCAACTTTTCACAAAAATAACCCAGAGAAAGGCAGCTTTATAATGGCACACGCTGTGTTTAGGAAGCACATATGTGCCAGGTCCCCGTGCGACGGCAGGGGAAGGCACCCCATCTCCCAGACAACCCGCCGGCTTTACCTTCTGCATCCCCGAACCTCCAGCCCGTCGCCTCATGCCACTGAACACCACGGAACAGAGTATCCCGTACGGTTGTCGTACGGCACTGGGTAGGACAACGCTCTAGATACATCTTGAAAACTGGAAAAGTGAATTTACTAAGCAGAGTTTTCTAACTCTGGGGTAATTTCCCCTGGAATGAGTTAAAGCTACAACATGTTAGAGATCCTGCGTTAGGAGCAGCAGAGAAAGAAAAAGACACTCAGAGTCACAGGCTTTAGGGAGAAAAACCTGAGAGTCTCTCCAGCTGGTGCGGCAAAGAGGTCAGGGTTAAACACACGAATGCTAGAGTCTTTCCGCAGAAGGCGGCTGGAGAGAACAGGACATCCCAGAGGAGGAAAGGAGGGTGGTGAGGGCAGCAGCCTGGCATAGCTGTGACCCATGCTCGCTGCTCTGGCACAGATCCTTATGCACAACCATGGGCAGGGCCACAGGCGCAGCCTCAAAATCAGCTTAAGCCAGTCCAAACTTGTGCTGCCGTGCAAGGACTGTCCGTTCCTCCGCTGCTCCTACCCACCACCTCCCTGCTGTTGGGACGAGCAGTCGCAAGGTGGCACAGCCGACAGCAATAAAAGCGATTCCTTCCTGGATCAACAAGAAGCACAGCTGGACGATGGCTACGCCAGCGCGAATCAGCATAACCCAGCTGCAAACCCACGCCCTCCTGAACTTAAATTGATCGAGTCCCAGCAACAGTGCTCCTGGGGAAATTTCTCACCAAGAAAGTTCTGCACAGGCCCAGACTTTGCTAAATCAAGCTCCCACACAGCCACCTCAGACCCAACACACCACAGAGAAGCACCAATCCTGTCCTTGCTCAGCCAGGCTCAGCACCCAGAGCCAGCACCAAGCACAGAGGCCAGAGCCACCTGCACTCCCCGCACGTTAGAGGTGCTGCCGCTGTGGACAGACAGCCAGACGCTCACAGAAATTACCATGGAGGTGGCAGGCCTTGGTGCTACGCTCACCCAGGTGCGACGGCGAGCCATCACCAAGCCAACACCTCCCATGAATGTGTCCCACACAGCTGGAGATGGGATAACTCCCTGATAACTTCCCGAGGGGGGCTGGGCTGCTGCCAAAGGCTACGCGAGGAGCAGATTCATGCCAGCCCGAGGAAGAACGTGCCCAGCTTTCGTGCCACTATTTGGGATTCAACCGGGAGCACGGAGAGGCGCTCATGCGCTCAAGGGCTGTTAGATAAAGAGCTCAGGCCAGGCTACTTCTTACAGGCAGCTGCTGTCCTCCACAGTGCCTTTGGGTCTCATTCGCATGAATTTCAATCTTTGGATTGCAGTGTGCCATTACCAGCAAGAGGCACGCTCCTCTTCCACGCTGCCTCTCTGCAGACGCGGACCGTCGCTCCACAGGGGCGCCTTGGGCCAAGGCAGGCATCGCTCCCTGCCTCACGGCCTCAGGGAGAGACCCGCAGGTGGTCTCACCACCTCCACTTCAGCTTTAATAGGACAAAAGAGCAACAAGCGCTGGCTGTCTGGAGAGAAGCCTGGCTACGGAGTGCCTGAGGCGGGAGGGAAGGGTCTCAGCCTGTCTCTTTGCTCAGGATCTCCCATGGACACCACCAGGCAGCCGGCACTCAGCACGTTACCACTACAGACCCATTAGCTTCCCTCGTTCTCCCCCTGCTCCAGGAACCACACACAGTCAAGTCGCCATGACTCTGGGTCTCTAGCATTTAAATCCCTTCTTTTTTTTTTTCTCTGTGGCTCAGAGCTATTTCCTAGAGAGCAGCAGCACCTTGCTGTCAAGTGGGGAGACGTTCAAGAGGGAAACACTATGTTTCGTTGGGCTTTAGCCCAACCACAGCAGAGGTAACAGAAAAATACTTCAGAAAAGGAGCAAAACTGANTCCCCCTGCTCCAGGAACCACACACAGTCAAGTCGCCATGACTCTGGGTCTCTAGCATTTAAATCCCTTCTTTTTTTTTTT
>VZSC01002024.1:7480-20863 GCA_013398225.1 Steatornis caripensis
CCCCCCCCCCCGAGTTTTATCAGAGCATGGCCCTTCCTGGAGCCCACTGTCATTTTTCGCCGCAGTGTTACTTGGCAGAGCTCTAGAAAACCAGCAGTTGCGATGCAGTCCTGTGAAGTTGCCTTTGTTAGAGATCTTTATGGTGACAATTGCAAAGCATAGCTGCCAATCGACCAAGATTAGGTATGTATATTAGAATATATGGTACAGGATAATTTTAAAGGAACAAAAAGCTTCTCCTTTGATCCACTTGATCAAACCCAAGCCTGATTCTGTGAGGAAGGCTTTCCCTCTGAGGCTCTAAGTGTTTTTAATCCCAACCCTTACTTCCAAAACCCTGTGTGTAAGGGGAATTGAAGATGTTCAGGACATACCATGAATGTCATGAAAAGCTGTATTGGACAGAGGAAGAGCATTCTTATCATTCCAGACACAATTAGTGTAGCCTGGCTTAATTTCCCATGGTGTTGTGTTGTGTTTGTTTCATCATGTTTGGTGGGAAGAGGTTTATTTTGCAGGTTTTGCATCCTTTGCCAATAGTGCTTTTAGCATCTTTTGCAGACAATGCTTTCAGCCTTTTAGCATAACCTACACAAAGACTTTTGTAAACAATACCTGCTGCGGCTTGGGACATTGAGGCTGTTGATAGAGGGCACTCCACCCTTTTCATCTAGCTTCGTGGCCAAAGTCGGCATTTTTTCTCCCCTTCCTCTCCTTGCCAGCCTTGTCTTTCCTCTGGAAGTTATATATTCACAGGTGAATGTGGAGATGTGCATCTGCTAGTGAAGCTGATTTCATGTTAGTCCGGTTCATGGTCCATTATATTATCTGTCTGGCGGGTACAGATTCTCATCTCTTGCCGGTGTGAGAAGGGTGTGGTGAATAGCAGGAGACAGTGTTACACCACCAGAACTGACTTCACTGAAGTGTTTTTGACCATGTGTCAAGCTGGCTCGGAGGAAGTTCAATTTTTGTCATGCTGAAAATACCCGCCAGCACATTTTGAACACTGATTCTTGGCAATGCTGATGTTTGTGCCACAGAACTGGAGTTAAACAGGAAGTAAAACCTTGTCCGCAGTCCCTAATGCCAGCAGTGTCGCAGGCTGGTGTTTCTAAATAATAAGAATAATAATAATAAAGATGCTGTTTTTCGTAGAAGCTGATACAACTCTGGGAATCTGATCGTTGTTGCTGTCTCTGAAGCAGTTTTTATGTTTTTATTGAAAGCTATAATTGGAACCTGTGTGTATTTTTTGTCTCGTAAAGGCTAGTTGAACTTTATATAAAGGATGCTCAAGAGTCTCTTCAGAAATGTACAAAATTTACATCATAGACCTGTTTGGCCAGTCTCCTGATGGTGCATTGTGTGAGTTTCCTTTTAATTTTTGAGTTTCTGGATTCAGGTCAAGTCCAACTTTGGAATCAAAAGAGAACGGCTGGTCTCGTCTCCCGTCAGGAGACCTTGAAAACCTTGTGCGTTTTCTGTGCTAGTGAGTGGGAAGCTTGTCCTGACAAATGAGGCAAACGATATTATCAGATCATTCCTCATGTAAATACTCTTCATAGGGAGGCAGAGATAAAAAGAAAGATTGGTTAGGGCTTTTTTTCCAGATAGGGGCTAATGTAGCATGATTTATCTTGACTGCGGAGAACTTCGTACCGTGCTGCTTTGCTTGTAATCCCCAGCTGGAAGCTGAGATCAGCTTCTGCTCATAGTAGACTTTTAACCTAGCCGTTCTCTTGTATTACAGTTGGTAATTTTAGTTTTCTGATGAATATGCTTCTGATATTTTTATCTTTTTTTTTGTCTTGGTAAAGTCAGTGAGCTTGTTTAATCTTCCTAGTCCCTTACTGCAGTATGAAAGCCCACAAAAAAAGGTGTTCTGCCTTCATATTTTAAGAAATGGGCTGTAAAAATAGGGCAAAACCTAATCAAAGCAAAGTTATTCCAGACAAGTATTTGCAGTGAAGGAAACCAGCTTATAATAGCTCAAAGTAGTGTTTTTATGTTTGTTTTTTATAGTAGGTTTTAAAATGTTAATAACATTTTTCCAAAATGCATTGTAGGAATATGTTCAGTTAGAGGCGCTTTATTGAGTTTGTAAGTGTTCGGTTGTGTTTATTTCTGAAATACACACAGTATCTCCTGTTAATACTTGAGGAAAGAGTGTAAAAGTAACTAAAAAAAAAAATCTCTATTGAAATATAGGGGGTTTTTTTGCTATTGTAAGCATGTAAATTCTATTCCTGGATTATTTTTTTTTAAGTTGTTCTTAGTGTTCAGAGATGTTCCTTGTAAGTCTTTTGAGCTATTTCAAGTATTCCTTTCTGTGTGCCTGTGAGAATGCGGTTAGGTCCAATCTCCAGTGGCTCCCAGAAGGTTGTTCACACACATCGTTCTCCTGCGCTTTCTGCAGCAAGCATTCTTTTAAGGAGAAAGACAAAACCCATTGGTGTTGAATTTTATGAGAAGAGCTCAGCCATGCAGAAGACTTTCGAAGATTTATGGTGGTAAAGCCGCTAAGTATTGTTATTTGTAGCTGCTGTGCCAGATGAGAGGCAGTGTTAGTGCAGAAAATTTTGGTGCTTGTGACCATGTTTAAATACATACAATACTGAGCATAGGTTGGTTTTTTTGACTCTGCTATATAGGATACTGGGGATGTTGGTTGACGGCCGGCTGAACTTGAGCTGGCAGTGTGCCCAGGTGGCCAAGAAGGCCAACAGCGTCCTGGCTTGTATCAGAAATAGCGTGGCCAGCAGGACCAGGGCAGTGNATATGTATTCTGTATTTGGAGGGGAGAAAGAAAGGGAGGAGGCAACAAACTAAACAAGCCACAGTTTTTCTTGAGGGTATGGTACTCTAAGATGATCTCAGATCAAAAGTAAAGATGTTTGAATATAAGAATAAATGAATTTGTATTTTTTGTGAGACATTCCTGGCAATATTTGGAAAGGCTGGAAATTTAAGAAATTACTTGAAATTCCTTTCTAAGGGTATAAGTGACAGAAGTACTTTGGCTTTGATTCAGAGTTTGAGAATGACGGAGGGCCTGAATTTTTAAAAAAATGCAATAAAATTGACCCAAACATTTTCCAGACTTTCAGCAGCTTAATATAATAGTTGTAGTCTCTTGACATAATCGTGAATTTCTATCTGGAAACTTTACCATATGCTAGGCTGCTGAATTTCTGTTAGTTTGATCTAGAAATTGGTGTCTGTCCATCCTAAAAGGCAGACAGGGGAGAGAGGCTAGAATGACTTGTAAAGTAAAAAAAAAATCAGAAAAGCAATAAGAGACAGTATCACAGTGTCTTGATTTCTAGCAGCCGCTTTTCATACTGGTAGTGTCTACCCAGCCTGGTTTTAGCCTGTCTTATCTCTGAATGTACTTTGTTCACTTTCAGCTGTGTTGCCACTGGTGAAAAAGGGCGTAGATGGCAGCGGTTTTACGTGTTATTTTAACGTGCTCATTGTTTATGAAGTTTTCTTTCATGTTAATTGATTTTGTGTGATTGTTTCTAATTACCTCTCTGATCTAAGCTGACTAAATAAGAGGACAAGTAAATATAGCTGCCTAGTAACACCTAATTAGAAATCGGTCCTGCTTTTGAATTTCCTCTTTATCTTTACTTTCTTCCCCTGTTCTTCGCAATACTGTTAGTCCACGTTGTTGTGTGAGAGCGGTAGTGCACAGGTAGAACATTCACACTTTCTGTACAAGATCTGCTACAGTATCCGTAGGTTTGTATAACTGGGGGAAACCAAGCCGTGTCTGGGAATGCCGGTGTATTACTTCTAGGATTCCGTTCCATCCAAATTACAAGCAGAAGAAAAGAATTGAGAGGACCATCACAATGCTTTGGGTTTTTTTAACATGAGTTGTAACAAAGCCCAGACCTTAGGATTTTTATTAAAACTATTTCACCAGCTCCTGTGGTATTGGTGTAAGGTGATAAACTTGACTCGTAGGTGCTCTTTAGAAATAGACGTGTCTCCAGGGTATCTCCCCTTCGGTGTCTAACCAGTGAGAATTTCCAGCTCTGCCACACCTTTGTTCTGTGCTGCAGCTATTGCCTTGGCAGAACTGGCTGTCTTCTGCTTAGGTGAGGAAATGCAGTTGTATTCAGCAGTTGCTCACTGTGCCCGTTTGATGTTGTAGTGCTCCCCGCCTGCATATAACACTGCCTTACAATTTGGCGTGTAGGGGGGAACAGTTGTAGTTTGTCCTACCTGATACTGGACTGGAGGAAATAGTTTGGTGGCTGGAATGATCTCTGCCCTCTGCTCCGCTGAGTTCTGCAATGAAAGCTATTGGGGTGACTTGTGCTTCTTTAACATGTGTAAGTCTGTATCTGGAAATATGGCCGGATGGAACGCTGGGTAGCGGATCGGCTGCCTTTGCTCTCTGAATTGATAAAATGTAAGCTAACTGCGGTCCGTGAGTTCCTAGAATCATAGAACAACCCAGGCTGGAAGGGACCTCAAATGACCGTCTGGTCCAACCTTTGGACCTTTCCCTGTGGAAAAAGGAGCCCAGATGAGATGACCTAGCACCCTGTCCAGTCACATCTTGAAAACCTCCAGCAATGGGGACTCTACCACAGAATCCCAGCATGGCAGGGGCTGGCAGGGCCCTCTGGAGATCCCCCAGTGCAACCCCTGTGCTAAAGCAGGTGCCCCCAGACCAGGGGGCACAGGGACGCATCCAGGCGGGTTTTGAATCTCTCCAGAGAAGGAGACTCCGCAGCCTCTCTGGGCAGCCTGTTCCAGTGCTCTGTTACACTTACAGTAAAGAAGTTCTTCCTCATGTTTAGGTAGAACTGCCCACTCTCCAGTTTGTGCCCTTTGCCCCTTGTCCTGTCGCTGGGCACCACCGAAAAGAGCCACTGAAAAGAGCCTGGCCCTACCCTCTTGACCATGTCCCTGGGGAGGTTGTTCCAGTGATTGATATTTCTCCCTGTAAAAAATTTCTTTCTTAAATAGAGATAAAACCTCTCCCAGTACAACTTGTACCATTGCCCCTTCTCTTCTCCATGTGGGCCCTTGTAAAGAGAAGTTGCATGGCCGTACAAGATGACAAGGAACCAGAGAGGTGGAACCTTCTAGTTTAGGTTCAGTCGTAACACAGCCAGCAGTAGTTGTTTTCAAGTAGAGGACTACAAAACTTCCCCACCACCACCACCCCTCGCCTCCCTTCAGTGCTCCTGGATGTGATGAGTGTTGAACGAGACTACGTGTCTGGAGCAGTAGCAGTGTTGAAATGGCGTATCTAGATAGCAAGGTAACGTGGGATATGAATGTGGGTTGTAAAGGCTGAATGTTGAGCATTTCAGTACCTCATAATAACAGGTAATTTAATTCTGTTTACTCAAACTATCCTTAGGTTGTTTAAAAGCCTTTTAATACTAGATGATATTTTTCCTCTTTCTCTATATAAAAGGACCCAATAAATCTACTAGGAGGATCTCTTTGAAACTGTGAGAATCCAAACAGGGAGGAAAATGCCTGTAGTGTGGCTTTTTTGGCGGGTTTGTTTTGGAGGGAGGAGTTACCTTTTTACAGGTACGCCTAAGCAAGATAATAAAAGATGGGTGGATTTGTGAGCGAAGTGATGCAGGGCTCATAGTTTCATTTCCTCTCTAGGTCTTTGAGCAAACTCTTCTTTGCAGTTGAACGAACACTCAGATGTCTATATAGGGAGTGTGTTAATATTTTGGGGGTACTGAAGTATTTTGTTCAACTCATCTCTTTGGGTCTGCTGGCGGGAGCTGTAGCTGTTCCTTGCATTCCACGTTTTCCACCCAATAGAAGAAAAGAGATGAAAGAAAAGTAATTTCTGCAGTTTCTTTGAGCAGTTGCAGTTAAACTGATTTCTAGCTGCGGCTTGGCTATTTTCTGTGTCTTTCAATAGAAATGCTCAAAAGTGTAATGATCTGGGAGGTGTTGAGTCTTTTGTCGCTATACGCAGAGGTAGCGATTCAGACTTGAGAAGTGCACTAGTTCTCCTTGGGCATCTGCATTTTTTCCCTGTGCTCGCTGTGTGAAAGGTGCAGAAGCGCTTGATGCGACGCGGTGGCTAACGTGCAGGCTTTCAGGGCAGCATCTGTCTGAAAACTTCTCATCTATTAAAATGTACGCAGAGCTCAAATGATGTGCTTTATGTTCGAATAGGTTAAAAACCCCAACCTACAACAACAACAAAAAAACCCCAAACCGAAATCAAACAAACTTTAAAAATGTTGATCTGCATTTCTGTTAATCTACGTGAAAGCCGATTTTGGTTAGTTACTACAAGCTAATCAGAAAACAAAGGCAGCCTTGTACTCTAGTTTTTCTAAGCATTTGAAGCTTAGGCTTTTCTGCTGAGGAGGTGAACATAATCTTTGTTATTACACGAGTCTTTCATTTGTAAATCTGCAGAATTTTGATGCCAGTATCTGAAGACTGGTTAAAGTTGGTGTTTCAGTCTGCCTGTTGGTGGGGAGAAGCTACTTGATGACCTCTGATGCCAGGGGAATGAAATCCTCTGTGTTTCTGTTGCTTCTGTAGTAGCACCTGGGTATCGAGTACTCAATAAATAGCATACAAATCTACGTGAAGAGTCTGAGCATTATCTAGTGTGTTGCTGGAGCCTGATAAAAAACGTTCTTTAATTCTTTCTTCTGCACGTGCTTCCTGTTTGTTCTCCCTTTTCTTTTGATAAGAGGTGGCTGTCTTCGCTTTCATCTTTACAAATGTGCAAGTAGGAGTGAAGCTATGTTTCTTTTACTTGAAACCAAGGATGGTGATGTTGTTATTCCTGGTTTCCTGGGGAGACTTGGGCTTCTTACCAGTCACGTTCTGTGTCCTTCAGCCAAGGTTTACCGTTACTGCAGAGCTCTGCTGTGTCGGAGGAATGTGACTGTCGACAGTAGTCTTTGTTCTGGAGTTTGGGGTAGTCTTTTAAACGCCCCGGGCCTAGATTGTGGAGCGCATTGAGCTTTGATCTTCCCCGAAAAGTTCATTTTACTTAGCAGGGGTGCTTTGATGTTCTCTGCTTGCTGGAGCTGGTTAATGCCAGGTCCTTCACATGGAGGTGCACTGCAATGCTGCTGTCCAGTTAATAACCAAAGAGATGTTATTGTGAATCCAGACACATCCAAGCACTTTATTACCCTCAAGTGAGGGGATCATCCTGCTGTAGGAGTTTATCTGTTGAAATTTTTATTCTCTTTTTCTTCCTGAGTTTAGCAGGTTAGTTCAGTATTATGCCAGACGAGGGCTGGGCCCTATTGTGTTGGCACAGCTAGCTAGATGTTTGAAACGTGGTTTGCCTTCTCTTCACCTAGCTGTGATGGCCAGCTGCCAGCGCAGAGGCGACCTGTATTAGCGACTGTGTTCTGGTTTTACTCTAGCTTTTCATTCAGGAAAAAGAGTCTTAACTGTCTGATACTCCTGCTTGCCAAAAGTGCTGTTTCCATAAATGAATTTCCAATTTAGTAATCTTAGAAACTGATTCTTAATTCCTAGTTAAGCACCTGAGCTGCATTTGCCTTTGGGGAAGATTATCCTCTGTTGGGCATCCTATTCCGAGGTGTTTGTAGCAGCTGATGCTACCGCAGGTAGTAATCAAGATCAAGGAAAGCAAGTGGCAAGAAGAAAAAGCTTCTCGTCCTCTTGCAAATGTCTTTTCCAGGAGCCTGCTTGGCAGCGGACTTGTTTCTGCTTTTTGGAAAAAGGATGGGGTGGGACCCTGGCTTCTCTTTCTCTGGGTAGGGAATGATCAAAGCAAAATTGGAAATGACTGATTATACTCAGCAGAACCTTCCCAGGTGAAATGGCTAGAGGTAAGGAATGCCACCGTTCCAGAAAAGGAGATGAGCTGAACTGGAGAAGAAATGGTTCAAGGATAGGCAGTGCCCTGCCAGGCCTAGTAAGAAAATGCTGGTTATGGGGTCTTTTTAGCTGCCTCCGCTGCTCTTCTCAGTATTTCAACAATGATGTCAAATTCAGAAAGCATAATTCCATTGCGGTGTCTCTCCTGTTGCTTCCATGGAGTCCCATCTGGCCCAGGGATAACGTACATGAGCTCAGTAGCGGGGAACTGAGCAACCTTTCCATTGCTTGTTTAGAGGAGGCATTTGCGGTGGCAGGGTTAGTTGTTTTCCTGTAGTATGTGGACCTGGAATGGGAATGTAGCATTGAATTTTTCTGGTAGGCAAATGAGAAGATGGTGGTGGGGGGAAGCATCCATTTCGCAGTTCTCGGTGAGTGTCGGATCCAGTTCCTGCATCTGAGGTGTGAGCAGGCTTAAATATCCTTTGAAGGAAAAACGTCAACAGTTTTGCTTACAGAAAGCTATATGGCAAGCAGGAATGTGCTTTCTTGTTACGACGTCTGTGGTGTCAACCATCTTTAAACGTCTTAAAACCAGTTTGGAAAAGTTAGGAGACTTTGCGCTGCAGTGGCTGAGGTGTGGGCACGTTCCACGCCGACTGTTGTACGTGCCTAGGAGGGATGTGCAACAAATAGAAGCTGTTTCTTAAACAACAGCAGCTTTTTGTGATGGTACAAAATGGGTTAACGCGTAGAGCAGTGTGATTGGGGTGTAACCAGGGTGTGAATATTGCCTTCACACAGGGTATTTGAGTGGTGAATGTGCTGATGGTCTTCACATTGTGTGAAAAGTAGAGATAAATTGTTTTCAGTTGCAGCTTGTTCTCTTGCTCTAAAACTTTATAAGGTGCATGCTGAGATATACCTACAGATACATTTTAGAAATTGGACCATGTATTTCCAGGGAATTATTAAATTTTATTGACTTAAAAAATAACCATATTCTTATAAGACAGGGCAGTTGGGCTTTGAGGAAAAAAATGGTTATTATTATTACTTGTCAAATGCATTAAAATACACAATTTGACTTACATCGGCGTTAATGGCAACGAAACCTCGTGAAGGCCATCGTTTAAAAATGAAGTGCCTGTATGAAAAATACAGGTAAAGAAAGGAGGAAAGTCTTTGTAATAAACGTGGGTGGCACTGTCAAGATTCCTAAAATGTGACAGATGAGTAAGGTAAAAACTCTAAGGTGGTTGTTGCCTGCTGCAAAACGTTTTGCAGATCCAGGATGAAATAAGCTGCTTCAATGATGAAATGTGTCTTGGCTTCTTCAGAGAGCTGTTAAGCAAACGTGGATCAAGGAAACTCCTCGTATTCCTGTTTTTAGAAAACTCCTAGGAGACTGTGTGAATTATGCTAGTGTGTGGTGTGTGGGTTTTTTTTTTTTTTCCCTAAATAGAAAATACCTTGAATATGATGAATCAGGTTTGGGTAAGCTATAAAAAAAGCCTTGTGTGTGTCTAAATTGTATCTTCCCCTATTGCTCACTTAATTTCCTAATTAAAACAAAAAGTCCTTAGTGATAATTTTAAATACACTTAAGCTCTGAAACAAATCTTTGTTGTAAATGTTTGTTGTAAACGCTAATGCTGTAAATATGGTGTGCTTTTATTTTGAAGAGGGTGAATGAAATGTTCACGCTCACCAGCAGCTTTCTGGTTGTTCTTTTTGTTTTCGTTTTTATTCTGCTAAAGGGAAAACTCTATTGTTCTGGCATTGTTTTGTGTCTGGATGTCATGTTTCTCTGATCACATGCTGGACTGCTAATACTTTTCTGAGACAAATTGCTGAAAACATTGACTACATTTGAGGTTACAAGAATTCTCTATATATAGTGACAGAATTGATTTTTTTTGGTTCTGTTGCTAGTGGCAACTCATCCTAATCCCAAACTGTACAGTAATGTGATTTATGGTGAGTACATTGCTTGCTGTTTAATGTTGTCTGGCCATTTTTTTTTCCTGCGTGTGTTGCTAGAGGGTCGTTGCTGAGGCACGAGGTAAAAGATATTTCATGGTTTAAGGAAGTCGTTTGGTGTAGGTCGCGTGGATTAGAACATTGTAAATGATGAATAAAATCTTAGTTCAGAAGCATACTTAGGACTGAAACTTGGGAGAAAATTGCTGCGTCATTTTGCTTTGTTTAGGAAGAAGCTTTTGATTAATTGGAAGCTTGTGCAGTTAATCTTTTTGTTTAAATCGGGTAACTTTTACTGAGCCCCTTCTGCATACGGCATTAAAAAGCTTGTGTTGTAAATGATACCAAGGCGTACGTCATGCATGTTGTAGAGAACACCTCAGCTTCACCCGCTGGCTTATGCCAGTTGTGATTGACCTCTAAATGTCCTGATAAAAGTGGTGACTTCATAACACATTGTATGGGGATGTTGTAGATTTTAAGTACATAATTTAAACTATGGAGAGTAAGCAATTTACTCTCTAAAATATAAAAGTGCTTCTTAGGGAGGGATATTTTTTAAACAGCAGGAAATCGTTCATGTGTGAACACTTCTGAAGTCAAGAAATTCAAAGTTAGCCTGGATTTTGTGTTTCAAAGCAGGATGTTGTTTATGTGCTCTGTGGACATGGGACACAAATTAAGTTTTTTACTCCTCTGAATTGAGTGGGGTTAGAAGAACAGTAGTGCCTAGATTGCCAAAAATACAATGGTTGACTGTTTTTTAAACCTTTCTGCCAATGCAGTGATTGAGAGTTAACAATAGAGCTGAGGGTCTTGACTTGTGTGATGGTGTGGGTGGCAGTACCCAGCTGCTAGAAGTTTAGGGTCTGTTGGAGGGTTTCTGTCCACAGAAGGTAGAGAAAACCAGGTAACTTCCATTATTTACTAAGTCCTGTTTCAGAGTAGAAAGGTTGAGAGAAATTCAGGCTTGTCACTTGTTTCTTGTATAGAAGGTTGAGCCTTCTCTGGTTTAGTCACCTCTGGGTCCAAATTAAAATAAGCTTTTCTTGCATGCAGAAGAATGATGCTGAAGACAACCTGTAGCTCTGTTTCGAAGCAGCTGTGCTTTATACTGAGCAGAGGCACGTCATTTCTAGTTCTGCCTCTCTTCTAGGTTTTTCTAATTCCTCTGGGGTCGATGCGTAAAAACACTTTTTTCCATTTCAGAGGGTTGCTTGAGGAGGAGGGCAAGAGGATGATCCAGATATTGAACATTGTGTATGAAAGCTGTAGTAGAACAATTGTAGATGAATGCCAGCAGGAAAGGCAGAAGGCTGCTTTTGACGCAAAGATACCATGCACCGCTTTGCTTCCTTTGTTTAGGAGGATCTTTGTTATATAGTTTGCTATATGCTGGTTGAAGTTATAAGCAGATTTTCTGCAAATTGCTTGAAATGTTTTCTGCTTTATACCTCTGTTTACATTCAAGAGAATTCTCCTTTAGTGTAGTTTCTCCTAGCTGAGAACAAGTGGATATTTAAAGAGTAAACATTCCAAAGGACAAACTGTAGCAAAGCTGCCTGAGACCAGTGGTTTTACTGGCAGGAAAAGCATACTTCTAATTGCAGCATTGAGATGTTGAATCAGATGCAGTTGGTGAGTTACCGTAACTCCTCTGTATAGCAGAATAGGAGTAGAAAGATGTAGCAAGACTCCTCAGGGTGGTAAAATACTGCGTAGTAGCTGAATCAACAAGGGATTACTGTGTACTCAGCTATGAAAGGGATGGGCGGATATTGTAGCTTTTATTTACTTGGGGAGAACTACTGTTTGAAAACAGTGATATGTGTTACAGGAAGGAATTTATAGAGGAGAGAAGAGCTCTGATACGTTACAGGATGTTTGAACTGTCAGTTCATGCCGTTGTACAGGAACTTCTAAAACTGTATTCAGAAGCGCTGACTGTTTCACAGTTAAGACTGAAGAGGAGGTAGTACAAAGAGTATGTATATTAACATCAGGTTTCAAAAATCTCCACTTTTTTTTTATTCTTGCCAAAGAACTGGGCAAGTACACTGAGCTACATGGAAAAAGTGGGGGGTGATGTGCCAACGAGCTGCAAGAACCGTGCCCTGCAGGGAGGATAGCTGGATTTCTTGACTCAGCAAGCATTGAGTTTCTTGATATTTGTGCTTTAAGAGTTGTAAAGATGTCCTTCACACAACTGCTGAGATCAGGCAGAGCTCCAGTTGATTCACAAACAGGAAATGTCACCGGCTTCTTGCGGTGGGTCATAGAGCTTCATTGCGGGCAGAAGTTTAGGCTGTGGGTGACCTCACGAGGGTGGCTTTGAGTTTGTTCTTCTGGCTTGTGTGCTTTCACAGCTGACGGGAACTTGGCCTACCCAGCAATGATCGTATTAGTATGCTCTTGTTAAAAGTCTTGGCCTGGAGGCCACATTAACACCGCGTTAAGATGCTTGTGGTATAAGAACTGCAAATTGTCCATACTTGCCGTGGGAGGAAGGCTGGTATTCGTAACTTGCTGTTAGGAGTCCTGCCCAGGCTAGTGGCCGCTTGGGCTTCTGTGACCACAAATTGACTTCAGGACCTGGAGACAGGCTGTCATGAGAGCAGGATTCAGCTGCTTAGTGCAGTTAGTGAGCAGAATCTCCTGGGAAGCAGCCGGGAACGAGACTATGCCTGGGTTGATACTTTTTAGCTCAGTTTTTCTAAGGAAGACTTCCAGAAAGCTAACGAGCAAACCACCCTGTTGCGTGGGAAGATTGGGAGTGTCAGCAGAAGCCCCACAAGGCTAAGCAAGGAGCTCAAGGACAGCATACAAGTGAAAACAGTGGGCAGTGAAGGAGCAGTATTAAAGCTTTGCTTGGCTGCTGAAGGACGGTATCAGTTGCATCAGGAACATGAAGAGTAATAAAAGGCGTTCTACGAGAATGGTAACAGCAAGATGTTTTCAGAGGCAACAGGGGAGCCAGCCTAGTGATGGCTTCTAGGAAAAAGACTGAAACATTCAACACTTCTTGTTTTTTTTCCTCTCAGTCCTTGCAGGCGAAGTCTTTACCTGGACTTACGTGCTTAACATATCATTTGGAAAGATACCGCTCTGCTATGAATGTTGATGAACACCTTTCTACAAGACCTGAGGGAAAAATTGCACATGCGTATCCCCATGCAGAACTACACAGATGATGGTCTTGTGCTGATCTATGAGACTGTGAGTTTAGCTGGAGATCAGACAAAGCCAACCCAAAATCTAAGCAGCAAAACTGTGTTTGGACAGGGCTATTAAATGCTTGACACAATACTCGACACAGCCTATTGTAGAGTTTATTTAATAGGTGGTACGAAGTCTTCAGCAGGAAAGGCAATAGTAGTGCTGGTGTTATTCAAACCTGACATGGAACAGGAAGCGTATGCACTTGAGGGATCCACACTTCTGCTCATTGATAAAAATGGTGGTGAATTGCTTTTTCCTTATCAGATAAATCTGGAAGGTAACAGTGTGCGTATAAAATCATGACCTTTCTAGGAAGAGATCTGTTTCATTCAGATGATATAAGATCATTCAACAAAAGAG
>VZSC01002024.1:36076-47881 GCA_013398225.1 Steatornis caripensis
CCCCCCCCCCCCCCACCCCCCACCCCCGACTTTCCAGCAATACAGCTGCATCATTTGAGATTCACTGAATGGCTGCTTATTTCAATGAAGCCTTGTGGGATTGCTTCCTTGGCTTGCTGATAAGTGTACAGTTCAAGAACAATCATGGATGTTTCTTCTTGGGCCTGTAAAAGGATTTCTGTTTTTGAGATGGTAATAAAATTTCACATAAAGCCTTTTAGTGGGGAAACTGTAATCAAAATAAATGTGAACTTGTATTCATCAACAGTGGGAGAGTCCTTTTAACCCAGTTATAAAGGGAACTGGAAATTCTCAGTAGTTTCTTGCTGAAGCAAGATTTCTAAATCTTTGCACAGATTCTGTCCAAATGCCTTTTGTCACCTTAGGGAACTTGGAATGTTCTAACTTAGGACCTTTTTGGCAAGCTAACAAATAAAGTGGAAGGGTGGACAGTGCAAATAAGTTTCCCAGAACTGAAGGCTTTGTTGGTTTAAAAATCTTGTATGCTGATGCACCGCACTTGGGTGCCAAGTTTCTATACACAGAGTGCTTTTGTTTGGAGGAGAACCTGTACAAATGCTAGTGAAACGCCACGGTTCAGTGTTTATAATTTATCCCTAATTACATGGTAAGTGGCTGGAACGTGTGTGATGAATTACAGGAGCTGTATGGAAATTGCCCTATGTCTTAGTTTATCAAGGGAGTTTTTTACTGACTCTTTTCACCGTGTTGTACCTGTTGCCGTCGACGCTTTTTGGAGCTCTTTTTCTGCGTATTGTCTGCCTCCCGGCTCTTTACCGGCTTTTCTAGGCTGTGCCGTGATATAAATGGGAGAAGTATCTGACGTGCCGGCCCTGGTACGGCAACTCTGCAGCCCTTCCTAGATCTGTTGTGAATGTACACCGAGCTATTTCACTCGTATTTTCAGTACTGCGTTATTTAATATATGCTTAGAGGCTTACCTTAATATTCGGAATTGAGAGTATAGAAAGCCTCTCATCTCCCATTAACGTTATTCCTAGTAATAGCATTTAAATTGCAATTTTGTATTACTAGTATTAGCTATTCACCTTGATTAATAAGCCAGCTGAAATCGGTGATGAAGAATACTCTTCTTAGGTGAAAGCAGAATTTGGTGAACGTGTGCTTTTGCTGCTACTTAGTAAAAAACCCTTTTACCTAGCATGTTAAATACGTAAAATGTTTTTTTGGGGGGAGCTTTGAGATTGTAATTATGTCTCTGCTGTACTTTTTATTATTATTTGTTTTCAACTCAACAGCAGTCTTCCAGAGTCTGTGTCGTGTGCTGGGAACACACAGCTGACCTTCCTCGGCATGTTTTGTCGTGCTTTGGGCTTGCTCCATAATTAGCTATCATTGTTTCAGAGTAAAACATGACTCTAGGCAATCAGCGTGGTCTATCTCTTCGAGCTTCCGAGTAACCTCAAAGAGCTGGAGCTGTGAAACGTGCTACTGGTTTCAGTGCATGCTAATTAGTTGTTAACTGTAGTACCTACACTGAAGGCATTGATAATGTAGGAAGGAGGTAGGAAAGTCCATTCTGGGAGTTGCGCAGGAGCTTTAAATTTGAACTAAGGTGTAAGTAGAAGTTTCTGTTCAGATTTTCAAAAAAGGCACTAATTATGATTTTTTTTTTCCCTGTCTTTTTTCTGGAGGTTGAATTAACATGGAAGAGATGTGCGTGCTCAGTAAAAACAGCTATCTTACCTGTGATCTGGAGAGAGTGGACGGGTCACTTGGTGTTGATTGCTGTGGCTGTTGCAATGAGAAACTTGATACATTTAAAACATGTTAAAATATGGAGAAAATAAAAGGTAGTATGGTTTATACCCACGCCATTCCTGTTGGCAGCTATGAGCAAAGTGCGAGTGCATCCTTTGGTGATGGTTATACATCAATGACAAGAATTGGGAGAGGAGCCTCAAAAACCAGATGAAGTGAGGATTATCAGGAGAGGAGCCTTAAAATAAGATGAAATGAGTGCCAAAGAAAAAAGCAGCGTGTCAGGGCTGCAGATGGAGCGAGAGGAGGTGGAGGGGAGAGAGGAGCAGTAAAGGCAAGAGGGAAGGTGGATGTAAGCAGATAGTATGATTGCCTTTACCAGCTTCTCCTCACCCCGTGAGTGTCTCGCCAGACTCGAAAAAACACTTCTTTTGAGACATCAGAATATGTGAATACCTGCTTTCTAGAGAATTGCAATATTCCACTAGCAATTTTTGTGCATACATAGCATAATGCATCTATATACATTATACATAAAGCACATACAGATAAATATAATGTATAATTTATATATCTAAATAATATTTAAGGGCTGCAGTGTCCAAGTAGTTGCTTGATTTTTTTTATTTCTTACTGTATTGGTTTTCCATTGTTTAAAATCAGAAGATAGAAGCTGGCTGGTTTTTTTTACCATCTTCTGACAAGAATGCTAGGCTGCTTTACTTAAGATGTGGTGGCCTTTTAAACAATTTTTCAGTGGATTAAAATTCTAAGAGTTAAAATCAGAGATTCCCCCCTGCCACGTCTTACTAACTTGTGCTGTGGGTAATTCTTTTTGTTCTTTACCATGTAGTCCAACGTTTTGCTAATGTTAACTGATTTATCTTTGTGCTGTGAAGACTGGAAAGGTGAGAGTATTTCTCCAATAATTAATTAGAGAAATTGAGTGAATTTTAGCCAACATAGTATGGGTGTTTTTGATAGAATGGGACCTAGGTCCCTGATCTTTTGAATATATATATATATATTTTCTACTTAAAAAAAACCCAGAAGTCTTTGATAATTAATGCAACTTTTACTTTGGTGATGGAATTCCTATAATTTTTCTTCCTTTGCCTTGTAAAATGTTTTGATGCTTGTAGAAGAGGAGCCCTGTACAAGTATTTATTTGCAAAGTACCTGCGCTGGCATTTAGAAAGAGGTAAGGTGTGCTTTAGTAGAGCGCAGAAAACTTACTTGAAAATCAAATTGCTCCACTTGTACTGAAAGTACAATCTTTCAAGAGAGCAAGCTAAGGTGCTAGGTGAAGTACTTCTGACAATATATTGCTTTATTGCAATGTTGCAGTGTTAACTGCAGTTATAAAGAGCAGGAGGAAGGCAGATGTGTGAGGTGGATTGAGAGCTGGCTGATTAGCAGAGCTCAGCGGGCTGTGATCGCTCCTGAAGAGTGTGGCTGAAGTCCTGTGACCAGCGGTGTTCCCAGAGGTGGATGCTGGGTCCGGCCCTGCTCGACATTTTCATCAGTGACCTGCATGAAAGGGCAGAGCGTGCCCTCAGCAAGTTTGTGACGATACAAAGCTAGAGAGAGCGGCTGACTCGCCAGAAGGCCGTGCTGCCATTGAGCATGACCTGGGCAGGCTGGAGAGCTGGGCGGGGAGGAACCTGAGGGAGTTCACCAAGGGCAAGGGTAGGGTCCTGCCCCTGGGGAGGAACAACCCCACACACCAGCACAGCTTGGGGCTGAGCTGCTGGGGAGCAGCTCTGCGGAGAAGGAGCTGGGGGTGCTGGGGGACAGCAGGGTCACCGTGAGCCAGCCATGGCCCTCGGGGCCGGGAAGGCCGAGGGGGTCCTGGGGGGCATTGAGGAGAGCGTGGGCAGCAGTGGAGGGAGGGGATCCTGCCCCTCTGCTCTGCTCTGCCCTGGGGAGGGCACATCTGCAGGGCTGGGGCCAGGGCTGGGCTCCCCAGTTCAGGAGAGATGGGGAACGACTGGGGAGAGCCCAGCGGAGGGCAGCGAGGNAGAGAGGCTGTGGAGTCTCCTTCTCTGGAGAGATTCAACCCTGCCTGGACGTGTCCCTGTGCCCCTGCACTGGGGGCACCTGCTTTAGCGGGGCTTGGGGGCTGGGGGATCTCCAGAGGGCCCTGCCAGCCCCTGCCCTGCTGGGGTTCTGTGAACATCTGTGAGGCTTGGGGAAGGTGCTAGAGAGCTCTGCCAATGCAACCATGTCAGCATTGAATGCGAGTCACCTGGATTGATTCAGGAACGCCACGTGGCAAAACAATCACAGCTTGGCAAACGCAACCTTATGACAGGTTTGGAATTAAAAAAAAAAAATAATCAGGGTGGAACCAAGTGTTCCCTGTGACTCAGCAGCTAGCTAACCCCGGGGGCAGCAGTAAAATAAACTTGAGGTGTACCTGCCTTGAAAATCCGATGAGCAAAGTTCTGTTAGTTCATTCCCTGTAGTCTGGACAGAATGTTGGGTGTTTTCAGCCCAAAGGATACAGGAGGTTCCTGTGGCCTTAGGGAGAGCAGGAAGGGATTGTAGGCTTTAAGGGTGGGTCCCCAACTTGGGGACAGACAAAAGCAGCTGTAGGTTGCCTGGTCAGGAGCCTGTTTTGTTCACCAATGAACTTACATGATTTGTTTCTTCCTTTGAGGATGATACTGGATTTACTGCTGTGGCAAATCTCTAGAGTATTTTCGTAACTTTTTAGTCATTTGTCTTGTTTTTTGCTTTGTGGCTGAAATCGATGACTTTTGTATTCAAGCAGTAATTTAAAATTCGCTTTTGGGAGGGTGGGAAAGGTTTATTTTTAAAGCTTAGGCATGCTTGTAGGGAATTAAGAGCTTTGACTTCTGTACTCCAGATCACATGAGGAGGAGTTTAGTTGGTAATTAGCGCTGATACGGGAACTATTTTATTTTTTTTTCTCAGGCTTATCTTTTGAAGAAACTTGGCTGTTGTTCCTTGGTGTCTCTGCAGAGAAGCTTCCGCTTGTAGTAAATGAGTAGACTATGTAGAAATTTCTGTACTGGACAGTGAGATGAATGGTCGCTGTGTCTGGATGTACTTGATAGCACTTAATGTGGAGGACAGCAAATTGCTTTGGAATCCTGCTATGTATTTCTTACATTTTCAAACTTTCTGTAGGAAACATTAGGAAAAACTCAGAGTGAAGTATTTTTTCCGTAAATGATCTCACTGCATGTCTGCAGGCGTTAGCTTTGTCACTGCTGTCTATTTTGAAGGACGGACAAAAAATTCTAAAAAATCCCTTGAAATTTCTGAATTTTCATTATTACAATCTTTCTCTTGAGAATTTCAGTATCTTTACTGTTTTAGCCATGAGCAGCCTGGCTCATGCTGGCTCGGCGAACTGATCCCAGAGGCTTGAGATGGTCCATGTGCGTTACTCAGAAGTATGCCTATAGGTTTGAGGTGGCTTCATTGTTTTTTTTAAAATCAGATATGAAAACCACGTTTTTGTCCTCCATCGCCGGGGAATGTTCTCTTTCCAAGACAGAGCTATGGCCTCACCATCAGAGCCTGGAGGGAGACTTTCCGCATGGCCTTTTTCCAGCTTCAGTTGTTTCCCATAGTGGCTGTGTGACTCTTTGACTTAGGAGGGTCCGTTTCTTACCTGTCCAGAGATAAGAGCTACTGAAGTCTTAGAATCTAAGGTCTGAATTGAATTTTCTGCCGCCTTCTTTGTAGGAATTCCTATAGGAAAAGTCAGCAGACCCACTGAAGCTTCATATGTGACTTTATTTTGGATGTTACTCCCTTAAGCCTTGTTGGCACAGCTAGTTGGGGGAGGGGGAAAAGCTGTATCCAAGAAACCTCTGGATCCAAACGCAAAAATGTCGTAGCCATTCAGGCCTATTCCTGCACTGAGTGATATTCCCTCATGTATAGTTAGGGGCTGTAAGGGTCCTCTGTTTCTCCCGCTTTGGAATCCTGCTCTGGTTGATCCCATCTGTCATAGAAAACCACATCAGGCAGGTTTGCTTGTAAACACGCTGCGCTTCTTTCTGAAGACTTCTTCCTGATTGGTGAATAAAAACATAAAAAAATCTAGCAGGTTTCTGGGAGGAAAAAAAAACCTGAAAAAAAGTATGCTCGTTCATTAACCCTAGGAAGTAGGGAGGATGTAGGGCCTTCACAAGTAGCTGATGGTTTCTGGGAGATGATGTCTTTGGTTGACATCAGTGTCACCACTGGCATTTGAAATACAGGACAACCTGTGAGAGTTCTTGTTCACCTTCAAGCTCCAGCGGTCCTGCCTGCGGGCGTCTGTTCCTCCTGAATCACTTTACTACAGGCGTGGTTGATGCAAGCCTCAACAACTGTATGGGAACGCATTTTGTTTGAACTTCCCTAGTTTACTGAGTGACACGTCATCACCATAGAATCATCATAGAATGGTTTGGGTTGGAAGGGACCTCAAAGACCACCTCGTTCCAACCCCCCTGCCATGGGCAGGGACCCCTTCCACCAGACCAGGCTGCTGCAAGCCCCATCCAACCTGGCCTCAAACGCATCCAGGGAGGGGGCATCCACAGCTTCTCTGGGCAACCTGTGCCAGGGTCTCACCACACTCGTCGCGAAGAATTTCTTCCCAATATCTCATGTAAACCTCCCCTCTTTCAGTTTAAAACCGTTACCCCTTGTCCCATCACTCCATGCCCTTGCAAAAAGTCCTTCCCAGCTCTCTTGTAGGCCCCTCCAGGCACCGGAAGGCTGCTGTAAGGTCTCCCCGGAGCCTTCTCTTTTCCAGGCTGAACAAACCCAACTCTCTCAGCTTGTCTTTGCAAATTGTTTCTTGTGACTGTTTTTTCCTCTTGGTTAGTTACTTGTTTGCTGATTTTTGTTGTGTTTAGTTGATGAAAGCACGGAATACTTAGAGGGCCTTGTGCAAGTGCTTGGAAAACTCAACATGGCTTAGATCAATGATTCTTTTGACAATTGAGTTTTGAAGTATCTGAGTACTGGTATCTAATGTTTTTAAATTAAAATTTCATTAAGTATCAAGAGATGCTTCATGAAAATGTTTTGTGTGTACCTCATGAATGCATTACAGATTGGCAGTCTTCACATGCTGAGCTATGACTCCGTTAGCTATGACACACTGGCATATGAATTGAGTGGATAAAATAGTGGGAAATGTTCAAGAGTGGTTCTCATGAAAATATTACTTGATTTATTTTTGCAAAAAGTAGAATCTAGTTGGTCCAAATGTTTATTAAATACATTTTTCTTACATGAGGAAGAACATCTCTGTGTACCTTTATCTTGTCTTCTAATATTCCAGCATTTATAAAATCGAACATCAGTGGCTCAACAGTTTTCTCTTTTAAGATGCGAGTTTTATGGGNTAAAAAGTAGAATCTAGTTGGTCAAAATGTTTATTAAATACATTTTTCTTGCATGAGGAAGAACATCTCTGTGTACCTTTATCTTGTCTTCTAATATTCCAGCATTTATAAAATCGAACATCAGTGGCTCAACAGTTTTCTCTTTTAAGATGCGAGTTTTATGGGTGTGTTGATTAGAAAGTCTTCTTCCTCATTCATGTCACACATTCACCATGGTATTAATGTGCTGGTTTGTGTTAAGACATAAGCTTGCTTATAACTGCTACTTTCCAAATACAGAACATAGATATCGATCCTGGTTGGTTTTTTCTTGAAGTTCATTTATAAATTTAATCTCCGCACCCAATAAAGGGTGTGTATTCCTGCAAATTCCCACTCCTTGTCCATCGTTCCATCAGCCAGCAGAATTCCCCCTCCCAGTTTGAATTTCTCAGTAGCCTCTATTTCTTCTCTTTCCCATTTTGTGTTTATTTTTTTCTTAAAGCCTTCTACACAAATTGTGACTTTTGTTTAGTTGTCTGACAAATTTATTTGTCCCAGTCTAAATTTTTGGTTGTTGTTAGTTTTGCTCGTTTTTCTTATTTTGGAGTAATTAATTTCCTTTAAAGAGCTAGAGAGAATTGTTCCATATCTTTGAGCCTTTTTCTTCTTGCACAACTTAATCAGGTTAAGATCAGTGATCTATAAAGCATCCCCCCCATTTCAGTCCAAGAATTGAATAATCTGTATTTGTGTAAATGAAAGTGTAAATAGTTGTCTTGCTTTGTGCTTTCATTTTCTGTTTAAAAATACCCCCACCTTTTAAGTTAAGAACTTTCTTATGTTTTACTTTCTAGAGGTGTCCTGCAAATAATTTTTCTGGAAGAAAATTTTCTACTAGGAGAAAGGGGTCTTTCAAGTATCTCCTTGGCACAATAAGTTTTCTTTATTCTGTGCCATCATTTAGTTTATGATACTTCTTCTGGATAATCCACGGTGATCTCCAAAAGAGCTTTGGATTCACTCAGTTAAGGTACAAAACTAAGAGGAAAAACCTGGATTATGAGAAATGTGTATTTATTGATGAGTAATCACTCTAAGCGTCTTCATTCCTTGCCATTTTCCGGAAGAATCTCATATTTGGTGTGGAATGTGTGTACGCACATGACTTCAGATGCCTGGAGCCTGAACTGTTTTGTTGATTTGTCTTAAATCTCAGCTCGACAGACTTCCCATTTTTCAGGAGAGTATCCGTAGTGCTTCCTGGTCGCTGCTCAATGTGGAGATCATGCATATGGATGACCTAGTTTGGTCCGTTAAGCCACGATGCTGCATAATACATCAACAGAACTTTCTGGTTCCCGAAAGAAAACACCTGCTTGATACTACCTTTGTATTATATTCTCCTATAGTCGAACACCATTCAAAACACCAAGATATCAGTAAGAGTTTGAAGAAAATGAAGTGTAAGACTTAGTAGCTATTCATGCCATTCTTTCCAACAAAGCATGGAGAATCAGTGGCTGTGAATGCTACAAAGACGCGATCTGCTCCATTTCATAAATGGTTAAGAACACTATTGTGAATTTTAGAATAACTTGTAGAGACAAGTTTGACAAATCAGGTGTTATAATGGGATTATTGATACTATTCTGCACTTGTCACAGTTCAGCCTCTTAGTGCACGTTTCCCTTTTTACTGCAAAACAAGAAGCTCTTTAGAATTCTCAATATTAAATGTCCGTTTAACGTTTAATATAATATACTTTGCATGGAACAAAGACTATGGGTCTACGTGTGACATTCCAAGCAATGTCATCGGTGACCTTCTCTTTTATGTAGGTTTTGCATTCAGTCGTTCGTGTACTTTCTTTTCTCCACAAAACACATGTCAGCACTTAAAGAGGGGGAAAAAGAAGTCAGGTATCTGATTTAGGTTTTGTCTCACTGACTGTTCTGTTTTGCTAGATGAAAAATTAAAATGCCTTACACTGAAATATTTATCCATTTAAAAAGAATCTTAAAAGGCAACCTTTGAAAAATGCTAAGCTATCTGCTGCAGTTTTTATGGAATTCTTTAGGTTAAAATAATATTCCTCTAAGAACAGAGGCGGACTGTCAGCTTCTATTTTCAGTGAAAACATCTAGTTCCTTATAAAGGGGTTGCTAAGCTTAGAGTTACGCTGTTTCTACAAAGAAAGCCCTTCATAAAGAAACTACATTTTTTGCTAAACTGATGCAAGCAAATTTCTCTTAGCCTGCTTTTAGCTGTTATTTTTCTTTCCAATTACTGTGCTCATAAGCATCTACTGCCTGGAATTTTGATACATGTAAGTGCTCTGCTTTCAGATGAAAAGCTTTATTCTTAAAAACTGCTCATTTTTAGATGATCTTTCAGGTTTAGTGAACCGGGCAGTGTATCTTTCAGCCTGTGGAGTTATCTGTGAGCCGCTTCTGTGAGCATCGCTGTTTTCTTTACTGTAGGCTGTGTGTGTTTGGGGTTTGTTTTTTTTCCTATCTGCATCAGCATTTCAGCTTTTTTCTAACACACTGAATCCAAAGAGTCATCTTTCCCAATATCAGCTTTTCTCTTTCCTGTGATTTTTAGAGGGTAGGCTAGTCACAACTCGATGCTTTAAAAATAAACAAAGTGGAAAATTTGGGCCTCCAAAGTAGTGGCAATACCAGCACCGAGTCGCAAGTTCATACCAGCAATACACTACCTAGTCTTTTCCACCTCTGTCTGGATTCTTTTTTCTTGCGTGTCTTTTCACATACCTTGTCTGGGCTATACGAGATGAAAGCTCTTGATTTCCCAGCTTTCCATACCAGTATTCCTTACATGCATCACATTCATCTCAGTTGTTTAAGTCTGGTTTTGTGCTCCTCCCTGATCCAAATACTTTGTACCTGTTTCTTTTAAACTTTAGGAATGACTTGGGAGAAGGGGGTGGGATGCTCTTAGGCAGTATTTTTGAACATGTGAAAAATAACCACTAAGGTGAGGTGGACAGTTTACAGTAAAAGAGCCCACATCCCATTCATATTTTTAAGTTTTGTTTAGGTTTGGTTTTTTTGAGAAAAAGAAAACGATTGTTCCAACTGTATTTTAGTGGCTGTTTCTTTCATCCTAGTTCTCATGCCCTTGCTTCCCCAAAAACTAGTTCTTGCATCCAAGGGGATGGGTGGCAGGATTATCCCTGCGATGTCTGTGGGGTGCAGTAAGAGAGGAGATGGCTGAAGTAGGGAAAACCAAGGGAAAGTGGACCAGAAGATGGATTGGAACAAGGTGTCTGGGTCCGATACGTGGTGGGAACACTCTTGAGAAAAGCTGGAATAGAGAGCAGGCAGTGGTGGTGGGTTAGGCAGTTTGTAGGTCAGGAATGAAGGTGGTATCGTCGCCGTAAGTTGTTCCTCTTTCAGTCACAGTCATGACTGCCTCTTCCTTTTCTGGGACCTTTGCTGAGGACTGGAAGTCTATTTCTGCTCTTAATTTAAGTATCAGGATCATTTTGTGTGGAAGAGATTCCTGGAGGTCATCTGGTCCAACCTCCTGGTCAAAGCTGGGCCGACTTTGAAGTTCAGTGAGGTTGGTGACGCCCTCGTCCCTTTTAAGTTTGGAAGATCTCGAAGCACAGAGATTCCCAAACTTCAGTAGCCCTCGTGAAAAGCGTGTCATCATTCCCACAGCTGACGTGGGAATAGCCCAGGCTTTACCTGAGCCCAGGCTTTACCCGAGCCACCTCTTTGGCCGTTTACCCTCCTCGTTTTTCATGGTCCCTTGGTAATGGCTGTGCCTTCCTTTCCGTGCTTTGTTCTCTTCCTGCACTTGTTCTCAGCGTTCGGGCTGGTATCATTTCCTCAGGGGTGGGAAATGCGTCCCGGTTCGCGAACCACTGCTGGGCATTTCTGTGCGGAGATCTACAAGCTGTCAGGGAGCTTACAAATTCTCTGAATGTGGGTTGGGTTTTTTTTCATCCCCAAAGCTTGTAGGTAAGAAGGCAAGTCTTTGGTGGGTGAGCATCACCTGTCATCCCTTCCTCATATTTTCTAGCACACCACAAACAAGACAAAAGCCATTTGCCTTTTAACTTTAATTTGTCTTCTGTTTGCATGTATGTGCTTTCTCGCTTAGCCCTGCGTTTGTTCTGGAGCCATCAATGAAAAAAACCCCTTTGTATTCCAACATGACACTGCTGCTTTACCTAATGAGCACGTTCTCTGTTATAATGAAAAGGCCATAATTTAAAAAAAAACAGCAATCACTGAATTGCCTGAGCATGGTACTCTGGAGAGTGTCATTAAAAAGAAAATGTTTGTTTAAAAAAAAAAAAATCCATGCAGAAATAAAGGTATGTACAACTTCAGTCTTTGTTTTATCCTGAAGTTCAACGAGTTAATTCAGCTGATTAAGTTTTCTGCAGTTCAGCTAGTTCTCAAATGTTAGGCAGACAAAGGTAATTTATACAGAGTTGTTATTCCTTTCTTCTGTGGGACTTTAAAGAAATGTTTGATTGTGCCTTCTGCACAGTAACGAGAGTGTTTTTGGACTATGTCGGGATGACTCCGTGTATTTTAGGTAGGGATACTTCTGAGAAGTTATTCTTACTTTTCATGTTTCTTTGATCATGTTACCTTAATTCTACTGAGGATAAGATCTCCATTGGTTTTAAAAAAAAAAAAAAAAAAAAAAAAAAAAAAAA
>VZSC01002025.1:0-49547 GCA_013398225.1 Steatornis caripensis
CCCCCCGTCTTCCCCCGGGCGCCTCCCCGCCCCTCCCCGTGGCGTGGGGCCGGGCCGGGGCGCGGCGTGGGGCGGGAGGGCCCCTTCCTCCCCTCCGGCTCCGGCTCCGGCTCCGGCTCCATCCCGTCCGTCTCCTCCCGCCCAGGTGGGTCGCCGCCCGCCGCCGCCGCCGCAGCCATGCCGCCAACGAGCCCCCGCGGGGCCCTGCCCGGGGCCGCCTTCCTCCTCCTCCTCCTCCCGCTGCTCTGCGCGGCCCCCGGTGAGTGAGCGCCCGGGCCGGGGTGCGGGGAGGGAAAACCTAACCCGGCCCGTCCCGGGGAGCCGGGAGAAGCCTTCCCCCGGTGAACGTTTTTGGGCACTCCAAAACTTGTGCAAGGTGAGCATCTTTAGGCAAGAACTTGTTTCCCAGCGAATAAANGCAGCCATGCCGCCAACGAGCCCCCGCGGGGCCCTGCCCTGGGCCGCCTTCCTCCTCCTCCTCCTCCCGCTGCTCTGCGCGGCCCCCGGTGAGTGAGCGCCCGGGCCGGGGTGCGGGGAGGGAAAACCTAACCCGGCCCGTCCCGGGGAGCCGGGAGAAGCCTTCCCCCGGTGAACGTTTTTGGGCACTCCAAAACTTGTGCAAGGTGAGCATCTTTAGGCAAGAACTTGTTTCCCAGCGAATAAAACGTTTCGGAGCAGCCGAGCACTCGCAGGTCTCCTGTTGCGCTGCCTGGCCATGGGCCTTGGGTCCCTTCTGGGAAGGGGCCCCAGTGGGCAGCCGAGCGCATTGATGTGCTGCGGGACAGGCTGCCAGGAAAATTCTTGAAGCAGTCTGGTTGTTAACGCAGCCCTCGCTCAGTGACAAAAGAGTTTTCCAGGGTTATCATGCTGCCCTGGACAGTGTCACGGTACTGGCACCGGCTGCTGTCTTCTGCTGCAAAATATTGTAATTTAATTGGTGAAGAAAGCCAGTTTCGGGGTTTCCGTGCCAAGAAGAGCTGGAGAGAGGATGCTGGAGGGTCAAAAGCTTCCCTGTAGCAGGGGCTGCACTCCAGCGTGGAAATGGGAGCACAGGGAGGCACTGGGAGAAACTTGCTGCAGAGTTTTCCCTGGTGGGCTGGAGCTATGACAAAATTGCTTTCGGTATTTTTCAAGATACGATCTTTTCTTTTGTTGTTATTTCTGTCTTAGTAAATACATGTGTTAGTAAATAAATGTGTTTTATTTTTACTTGCCTAGATGTTTCAAGGGGAAATAAGCTCAAAGTGATGCTTCAGAAACGCGAAGGTAAGTGAAGAGACGGCAAAGCGCTTTCCCTTATTCTTCCTCTGAGTCAGCTGCTGTCAGTCAAAGCTGCCAACGTGTTGTCACTATCTCCAGCTCAAGGAGGGCAGGCGGAAGAGCAGTGTACAAGCACCCAGTTCAAAGCCAACAGTGCACAGCCGCTCTCGCTACGTACCACACCAAAACCTCCTGCGCGTACGGATCCTGTGCCCACATGGCTGTTTGGGACTTGGTGCTGTCAAGGCTGGAGGCTCGGCTTATCACAGCCCCCTCCCAAAGCCAGGGTTCCCAGCCTCGGGCAGCACGACATGTTTTGCTCCATGCAGAGCGTAGCACCTACCTGTTCCAGTGTATGCATGGCAGATGTGGATTTTTTTATCTGGTTTATTGTGGGAAGCCACAAGCTTTTCCAAGGAATTATAACACGTGGAAATACCGCTGGCTTAGATGCAGAGGAGAAAATGTGCAAACTGGGCTTGCTCGCGATGCCTTGACTTGTTCCTTTTGTCCTCTAGGCCCCATGTGTGCTTCCTTCTTGGAAGACTGCTCTCTCTACGGGAGAGATGATGGCCGAGGGCCCAGCAGGCAGATGCACCAAATGGTTCACTGGTTGAGGGAAGGGGATAGAAACGGAGCTGGCCAGGGACAAGCAGCACTGCAGCAGATGGGGGGCAGGCCGAGACACCCCAGAAGTTTTGGTTGCCTCCCCTCAACCTGCTCTGTGGCTGAGGCAAAGAATTTANAGGCAGATGCACCAAATGGTTCGCTGGTTGAGGGAAGGGGATAGAAACGGAGCTGGCCAGGGACAAGCAGCACTGCAGCAGATGGGGGGCAGGCCGAGACACCCCAGAAGTTTTGGTTGCCTCCCCTCAACCTGCTCTGTGGCTGAGGCAAAGAATTTACACCCCGCACCGAGGGGACTCCTGCTTTCTGCAAGCCTGCCTAAGTTGTCAATGGCTTTTTCCTGACATCACCCATGACCTCCTGCCAGCTCTAAAATGTGTGCCCCACCCACGGCTGTTTTCCTTGAGTGCGGGTTCCCTACCTCACCGTTCTGCAGTGCTTGCACGCAGAGAGCAGTGACCGCTCGCAACAGCCGCCCTCCCTGCGCCCCAGCAGCGGTTGGCTTGTGAGAGGGTGAGAGGGACCGCCTGGGGAGGCCACTCGGGCATGCAGACAACATGGCCTAGACCAGGAAGAACTGCAAAGCCTTGAACTGGTGATGGAGGGAACATGCAGCTCTTTACTTCCAGCCTCGCTCCCCTTTTCCAGTTGTGCGAGCGGGCTGCACACACAGTACTGGTTCCCTCATGGGCAGCATCCCTTGCATGAGGCCCATTCACGTGACATTTGTTCAGCTGTCCTGCTTCCCAGTAATAACACCCAGCTCGAGCGCATGGTGAATGATGAGTTTCCAGCTCATCACCACAGGGCAGCCTCTGCTGTTTCTCACTCTTCCTATGGCAACTCATCTATCGGTTTTTACCTCTTGAATCTCCTTCCGCCTGCAGTCCTTTGCCTCCTGCTGCGAGTCTGCCCAGCTCCTGCTTCAGTGGTTTTCACATCTCCACCCGACCCCCCCCTTCTGCCCCAGTCTCTTCCCTCGCATACTCTGAAAATCCCCATCTGCACCCAAGTTCCTGGTCTCTCTCTTGTTGCAATGAACCCTCTGAAGCCAAGGCTTTCCTCCTGCTGCACACGCTCCTTGTGCCACAGGAAGACCAAACATCATACCATGTTGTGTAACGCAACAGAAAATAATTTATGTGCCTAGCAGGGGGCTTGCCAGCCCTCGCAGCCATACCTTTTGGAGGCGCAGAAATTCCTCTAGCAGCCGCAGCAAACCGCCTGCCTCTTAGGCGTGGGGCAGGCTGGGCGGCACATCAGGGTCTGGCACTTTGAGGGCATTCCTGTGCATCCACCAAGCAGTGGGCTGTGAAAGCCTGATGGGCTTTTATTTTCAGGCATACAGGCCATTTAGTAGCACTCATTATTTTAAAGCTATATTTTTGCACAACAGATTCAAAACCTGATCTTTTTATGTGTGCCCTACTAAGTTAGCAGTGTTTCTCCAGTTTCTTCGGGCTTTTAACTTCACCTCTCATCTTCGTTCCCATTGCAACAGCAGCACGCAGAGGGCAGGCTCCCGTTCTCTCCTCAAAGCACAATTGTTCTTTTTCACTTTGGGGTTATCTGAATTCCTTATTTAGCTTATGTCTTTGAGCTCAGAACAATCCGAAAGAATGAGGGTAACTGATAAATCCTATTACATCGACGATTCCTGGGTTTATTACTCTTACTGTGGTGGCACACATAGTGCCGCCAAGCACAAAGGTGCTTGATGCGAGAAGCAGCACGCTTCAGGCTGACTAAAAATTTCCTGGCATGCCTTTTTTTGGGGGAATTTATTTCAGCCCCTGTTGCCATGAAGCCCGAGGTGTCAGTGAAAGAAGCGGTGGCCAAGGAGTTCCTAAGCAGCTTGAGACGCCAGAAGCGCCAGCTGTGGGACCGAAGCCAGCCTGACGTGCAGCAGTGGTACCAGCAGTTCCTGTACCTGGGATTTGATGAGGCGGTGAGTGTAAGGCTTTCGAGAGGTGGTAGGGCAGGTTCAGGGTGAGCGGCTGAGGGCGTGGAACACAGCCACAGGGGCACCCAGGGAGAAGCTGCCTGGTTTCTGTTCGCAGACACTGTGATTTCTTTTTTTAAAGCAGCAACTATTGCACAGAAACATAAGCTCCTTATCTGTTAAAGAGATTTCTGCATTATTTTGTTAACAGATAAAAATGACATCAAAATCTTGCGCGGAGCTCTTGCCTGCTACTGAACTTAAGCTTAACAAATTGCAACCAAAGTTTGCTTTGAGAAACAGGCGGCCAGGACCCAAGCAATCAATCGTATTTCAGGAAATGAATTTGGCAGCCTCAACCTAATCAATTTGCTTTTTAACATGCTGAGAAGTCCATACCAAGCTGGCCGTGATCGGCATTCCTCAATGAAATTGCACTAATGTTGCGTACCTAATGCACGCGTGTGCCTCCGTGGCTTGGGCAGCTCCTACCATCATGAGCACCGGCAGCTATGCCTCGACTCTAAATGTGAAAGGTTTGTGCAGCCAACCTCCCTCCCAACGCGAAGGATACAAATTAACTGTTTCAAACAAAAGGTAAAAACACTGGAGTGGAATCAAGAGTTCCCATCTCTGCACAAAGCTCTACTAAGCAGATGCTGAAATAGGGAGAAAAAATGGGCATTTAGTTGCAGTCCCNCCAACCTCCCTCCCAACACGAAGGATACAAATTAACTGTTTCAAACAAAAGGTAAAAACACTGGAGTGGAATCAAGAGTTCCCATCTCTGCACAAAGCTCTACTAAGCAGATGCTGAAATAGGGAGAAAAAATGGGCATTTAGTTGCAGTCCCACATGTAGAATATTTTCTATGTTAATAAGAGGTAAAAATACTTATAGATGTTGAATTCTTGGCTTGTGTCAGCCGCATGAATACGTTTAATGAGATTGCATTGGCACAGGCAGGCTGGAGTACATTTTGGACCTTCATGCTATGCGGATTGTTTAGAAGATGAATGCACTAATTTTCAAAGCTGGAACAATGAAAAAAAATAATCCTTTGCTTGGACTGAAAGAATGAAGGATACATTTTTTTGTTGCTCCTGGACATTACGCAGATAAAAATGACTTGTTAACAGCATGGCTATATCCCTCTCCCCAACAGCAATAGGAAAAAATAGGAAAAGTGGTTTTATGCATCAGTAACTCAAGACTGGGGGCAAAGACTGGGAGGTAACTAGGACAAAGCATGCAGATGAGATGAGTTCTCCAAGTTCCTGTGTGCATTTCCCAAGCTGAACTGAGGCCTGTTGTGGGATACAATGAACCCACTTAGAAGGTTTTCTTGAGCATTAAGACACAGTATTAACAATGACATACCTGTTTCTCCAGCAAAGGACTCGGGCAATACTTACCCATTGTGCATTTTGCAAAACTTTTTTGAAATCTCAGCCAAAAATATTTCCAAAGAGTCATTCAGATGGAAAGGCTTTGACTTGGCAAGCGTTTGGTATCCTTGCACACTGTTTTTCCCCTGCTGTTGTGAGTAGAATTGAACTGCTTACTGCATTTCCATAGCTAGAAGGCTGTGCTGTACGTTCGTTCTTACCCATGCAAAATGGGAACGAAAGATTACAGGCATAAAGCAAAAGCCTGTTGCACCCACTGACTCGGGGACATCAGGGCAGCTGAAGAACCAAACCTTTGAAGTACAAAACACTGAAATGTTTTTATAGCCCGCCACTGAAAAGGTAATAGAAATAGTAAAGGTACTCAAGTGCATGTTTCATTTGTGGGCGCTCTCAGTTTAAGCACTTTACAGTGGTGCAGAGGGTGTGGGGGTGGATCCCTGGTGGGGCTGCACTAGGGGGCCCTGGTAATCCCCCAGAGAAGGTAGGTACGAGTCCCAAAACCCCTTTGATCCGAAGATTTTGTTTTGACAAATACGCAAAGGATCTGAATTTCTGGAAGAGACAAAGGGTACCTCTTCCACCACTCCTGTTTCACTCTCTTCGTTGTGAAGTTTCAGGCTTGGAAAGCAAGCTTTTCTTTTTTTGGCAGAAATTTGAAGATGACATCTCCTACTGGACAAGCTTAGGGCGTGCTCGTAACGAATACTACGGCGGATACTACCAACACCACTACGATGAAGATTCGCCAATCGGCCCACGAAATCCACACACCTTCAGGCACGGAGCAGGTGTCAACTATGACGATTACTGAAGCCATTTATCCTACTACATAGCTGGTGCCTGTAGCGCTGCACTGGGCGAGGCCCTCAGTCGGAATGCCCCTGCTTTCCTTCTCTTCATGTAAAACAGCAAGAGTAAAGGAACTGCCAGACTTCAAAGAAAGCAACGTGACTTTTTTTTTTTTTAATTATCGTTACTTAGTAGTACACTATATATAAAGTGTTATAGAAATAAAGCTTTTTTGATAAAATAAACAGGTTGGCATTATTTAGTAGAGTTTGTAACAGCAAGTTTCATTCCGATTGAACTACAGATTCCTTTTTAACAGGCTTTTTCATTTGCTTTCCTACAATCAGTTGCAAAATTACATTATATCATCTAGTTTGGCATATAGGATACATAATATAAGCCAATACATTTCAGATGTGCCTGCTCATTCGGATTTGTGTCAACAAATAAATCCAATTATTCTTGGGGGAAAATAAAAAAACCCCATTCCTCACAACTGAAGTGCTGCTGCCCTCTTGCCTCCTCTGCTGTTTCCATACCTACTGCGCACAGCCCTCCAAACTTGCGTGATACGGCACTTCTACAGTTGCTATTGGGGCAAGGACACAGCCGTTCACAAAAGCTAAACTGAGCGCAGAGGAGCTCGCCTACCTGCAAAGCCTGTGAAAGGAAAGGATTCTCCAGGGAAAGGGCTGGAAGCAGGAACCTGACTTCAGAAGTAATTGCCGAGACGCAGAGCATCTAACCGGAGCGGCCCCAACCCCTCCGAGGCACGATAACCCAAAGGTTATCTTTGATGAATACTCCCCTTTGTGTCCTTTCCACTCGGCTGCGAGCTTTCAGTCTAGCTCGAAACAGGGAATAAAATAACAAAATAAGCTATTTAAAATGAAGTTAGTATCAGATAGCATTGAACACGGTTCCCAGACATAATTTCCTACCATGAAGCTGCCTCTATCACCAATTCAAACTGGCATCTATACGCATCAGGCTGAGCAGAAAACATGTCAGAGACTGGGCATCTGTTAATGAAGCATAGTAGATTAAAGGGCGGTTGGTTGGGGGAGCTGTGTGTGTTAAGAACTCTGAAATACGACCAACGTTTCTACCACAGCAACATCAGCTACGCTGCTGCTGCTTCTCTCTCGTTACTGTAGAGAAAGTCTTCAGGCAGACCTAAGCCTAGGAGGGACATTGCAGCTGTCAGGGGCTTCAGGAGGAACTTGGTAAGGGAAGGCACTGCTGAAGCTTGACAAGCGTAGAGGGCTGGGAAGGGGTAGGTGAGGAAGACTGGCTGGCCCCACGACTTCAGGAGCTGAGGAGTCAGGATAAAGAGAGATGAAATGTGTATTGCAAACTATGGCAGTCAGAGGAGACGGCATGGATGCTTTAGCGGTCGTCTAAAGCTTACAAGAAACTTCCAAAGCATGGATCGTGGTAACACCATTCTTTACACTTCAGTTACTTCTTTCTTAACTCTGAGTGTTATTCCCTAATCTTTCACTTAAAGCCCCCGTTGCATGATTGATGGGTGTCTACGAGAGGCAGCCCAGCACTATCCAGCTCCCTGCAGGAACGCTTCCAGGGAGATAGCTCTTTGCTGAGGGAGCCAGACTGAACAAACACGTTACTCGCTTCTCCTCTGCATGCAGAGATACGTGCTAGCCTAACATGCTCTAAAACCTCAGCTTTCCCCTAGGTTTTGGAGGGCTTGCTCTTAGCAGGATCCTTGCCAGTTTAATTGGTTTAAACTGGTGTGTTTCCTTGGTATAATCATATTCTGAGTCAAGCACACACTCTTTTGCACAGTTGGAAAACACCCACTCCTTGAATACCACCTCCATTTTGTGTCCTATCAAAAAAGTGCGCTGAATTTGGCAGTGTTTGAACCACGCTGATAATTTCCATCAATTCCCAGAACTTACAACTGGGAATTCAGACCTGCTGAATAAGGAAGAATTTAAAAAAGCGCTGTAAATAAATAACATCCCTCCCTAGGCCTTTGTAAGCTGTGTCCATTCCTGCAGGCTGAGTCAGTCCAGCAGCTTTCTGTGCCTTGCAGGCTCGCAACCAAGTCTACAATCTCTCTCTTCTGGATTCTCCAAAAGAAAACAAAATATATTTTTTTTCCATTACGTTGTGCTGCACACTGAAGTTTCCCACCACATTCTGGGGTCTGGTGAGGATAGAGTTAACTTGCTTCATAACAACCTGTATGATGCCATGTTCTAGATCTGTGACTAAACCAGTGCTGACAACACACCGATGTTTTTGCTATTGTTGAACAGTGCTTGCACAGCATCAGGACCACCTATCTCCCAGCAGGTAGGCTAGGGCTGGCTGAGAGGATGGGAGGGGACACCAGTGCGACAGCTGACTTAAGCCGACCAATTCCATACCATATAGCGACTTGCTCAACACTAAAACCTGGGAAGAGGAACAAGGGCGTGGGGGTTTTGTCTTCCAGGGTAGCCATTGCTCAAGAGACTGGCTGGGCATCAGTCTTGCTTAAGGGAGATGCTGGCCTTCGCATCACTTGGGGTTTTTTTCCTTCTTTCCTTTACTTAAACTGCTCGTATCTCAACCCTGACATTTGCTCACTTCTGCTTTTTTATTCTCTCCTCTGTCCTGTTGGGGCAGGGGCAGTGAATGGCTGTGAGGGTACCTGGCTGCTGGTCAACCCACCGCAAGGCAACAGCTCTGAGGGGAGGGCACTCTCTTTCTTGCAGAGGGGTGCACCTGCCTTGAAATGCAGCAGTTGCAACGGTGCAAAAGTATGTGCAACAAGCTACGAAGAAAGCAACCAAGTATGAGCTGTCACAGGTTCGGGCAAAAGGAGGAAAACTATTAAAAAAAATTCATCAGATACATGTAGAGCACTTCAAAGTGAACTACATTCACAAAGTTAATTTCATTTGACTATTTCTGTCCCAAAGCACAGACGAAAACTGCGCACGCCCTCTCAGCCTTTCCATTCTGCTGTGCAGACAGCACAGAGCGCTTCACATCACCATCATCCCCAGCCATCCCGGCGCTGACATCACGTAACCTCTCCACCAAGACAGAAGAGCGGCCATTGTTCATTGTGGCTCCCCACAGAACAGGAACAGCTTGGCCATGGTCCAGTGCTTCATGTTTCAGGACCTGACGCTGCCACATCCCCTTGTTTGCGGGTGTCAGCCAGGCAAGTCCATGAGTCGGACTGACAGGGCATTCCTGCCTCCTTTGCTGATCCTTCCCAGGTAGCCCTTCTGTCGAAGCATGGAAGCATTAGTGCCGTGCCCCACACAAACACTCTAGTATACTCCCCAAAATCCAGACAAGAGATCTTTCTTTCCAAATCCAGTGTCTTCATCAGCAGCCTTAAATATTTTATTATTTTTTTTTTTAGGAGGGCACTTCATTCCCTTTAAGTTCCTACGTTTAACACAAACACATTGGGGATGGGGTATTGGGCACTTTTACCCCAGGACTGTTTCCCAGGTGAAAGATGCAGGTTTCCTTGTTCAAAGCAGCTATCTCTGCAGTGGGGTGGACAGAGCCCAGATTGCTGCGCTCGGCTCTGATAGCACTTCAAGGCCACCCCACGGTTGGTTCTCTGTGGTTTGGAACTTCCATCTGCTTCAGCCACAGCATGGACCAAAGCATTCAGAGGATCCCCCTTCCTTGCTGAAGGGCAGGTCAGAAACTAGGAATGACACAGCAAGAACGAACCAGCTGTTGTTTGTTCCAGGCTGTAAATGGCAACAAAACAAGGTGGACAAAAAGTTGTTGCCATGTTTGCTATGATGGAATAGGCAAGTGAGAGAAGGAAAGGGACTGGGAAAGGGAACAGAGAACCAGAGCCTGTTTTTTGCAAGAAACATGAATTGTTATTTCCGCAAAACCTCCCTGTTGATACAGAATCACACTCAGGAACCTCCTGCTGTACAGAAAGAGCCCTGCTTTCCTCCAGAGCTACTGCGGCTGTTCCTGGTAGCTCTAAGGAGTCAGGCATTCCCTTCTCCTGCCACTTGTGATCCAAGCACATGGAAATGTTCACAACAGGGCAACTACAATTTGTGGTGGCTACATCCTCACTGATTTCAGGGAAGGGATGTACGGATGTTCGGGCTAGCAAAGCTGAGCACACACTTTCCTTGCTATTAACAAAGCATCTTCTTCCTGTGCACGGGTCTTCTCTGATCAGCCTCTAACAACCTTCAAGGACTTCTTCACCTCAAGTAGCATTAAACTCAGTACTAATAAGGCCGGAGACTACCTCAATCCATCACCCTAATCAAAGCCCTGTTTCACCCTCTGTGGCCTGTTCTCTAAGGCTAACAAATTTCTGCAATTGTGTTTACGTCTTCCCCCTCCTCTCTTGCCTCTCTCAACTTTAAAACTCAATTCCAACCAAAAGTAAAAGTTTTTTTCAAATATATTAAATTTCTAAAAGTTTATTGAAAAAAATAGATAACCGAGAGACATTCATATCTGCCCAGAGGGCGGTGAGCTCAATGGCTACTAAACCTGTCAGAGTCTATATAGGTTAAGAGAAGCCGCAAACACTCTAGACACAGAAAGACTGTCAGATCGTGATTTTCCCCACATAGCAAATAATCTGACCTAAAGATAGACATGAGCCTTCTCTAGACTATACATTCCTGGAACTACTTAAAATAAATTTGGTTTGCAAGCTCCACTGTAGCTTGTCTGTAGACCACCAATGTGGTTTACAAAGCTTCTCAGCAGCCTACATATAGAAATAAAGCAAAAGCACATCATGTTTTAAAAAAAAAAATATCCGACTGCGCATCTCACACTGTGATAACTTCCAGCAGCAAGAGCTGTCCTCCTTGCAAGGTTCAAGAAATCTACAAAAGTGGATGCCTTGCACACCTCTCTTTCTAGAAGGCTGATCTCCCTTGCCAGCACCAAGCTGGCGAGTTCACCACAGACCTCTGCTACACTGCATACTCCCTTCCGAGAGAGAAGGACTTGCGTCTAACACTGACTGAGCTGCCCATTCATGCAGATCACTGTGACTAAATAGGCAATCCAAGTCTGGCCATGTTAGTTTTACTTTGCCTGCCTGACCAGGTGACAGCAGAAAACCCCAATTCCCAAATCTCCTGAAAAAAAAAAAATTACAATACATTGTGTTCAGGCATGGAAATGAGAACACATCTCAGCTTCATTTACTCCCAAGTCCTACGTTTCCAAGCTTTCAGTGCTGTATTCCACTGCCCTCCATCGTACATGGCTCTTCTGCAGAGACAGCAGCTGTTTCTTACCTGTCGTTCCCTGCAAACTTGGTGCCTCTTTCTCCTACCGACATCTCTAACCGCAGATGGGAGCAGAGAACAACATGCAAATCCTCATCTGCCTTCTCGAAGACTCAGTTCAGACCACACCAAACTTGAAACTACCCCAGACCTTCAGTCTTAAGCACCAGTAGACTCTGTTTTAGCACCCACGATTCATGCCTTTTGAATCAGCTACAAGGCCAGTCACTGGCTTCAAACACAAAAGGCAACAGCTGCCTCAGCTGCTCCTTCTGGAAGACACTATTTAGAAAGAATATGGGAACTGAACCAGGAACCTCTGAAACAAAAGCTAAAAACAGTACAAGGAAAGCAGCAAATCAATACAGTCTGTCGCTCAGGCCCAGTGGGAGGCACGCCACATACTCACAGATGGGTTGTATTGGTACCAGCCATTCGTCCTCTCTCTGATTTGCTCCTTTCATGAACGAGGTCAGGCTGTGAAGTAACCTAAAAAGCTTTTAAATTCCTATCTATAGTGTTCACACGTTCAGACTTCCTCTTTTTTTTTTTTTAATTTTTAAGAAAATGCACATTTTGTGCTAGTCTCCAGAAGCACGGTTGTTCCAGTACAGTTTACATACTGAAGTAATTGGATTAAATGAAAAACAGCCCTGGAAGTAACAGCTGGCACTCACAGCTCCCATTTATTCTCAACAGTCAGCACTAAATGCTGGACTAGGGTTGCACCCTTGCGCACCACCTCTTCAGAGATATTTTGGCATCCAGTGGCACAATTTGCATGAGGAGTAAAATATGAGGAGAAAGAGCATCTTCCCCCAGATATAATCTAGAGCTCAAGGGTTAAAAACACCATGCTGGGAGCTGATTAACAGTTCTCACCACAGAACTATTAAAGCAGTGGGCATTACTTGCACTTACATCCAGCTGTGGTTTTGAGTATAGAGAGAGGCTGTGCTTTGTGAGCGTATCAGCAATGAGAGGTTACTGGCACATTTGGAGCACGCACACCACAGTGTACTTTTCAGGCAACTTAATATGGAATAAATGCACAGATCACGTACCTAGAAAAAGCCTTCAAACGAAAAGCAGACCTCAAGCTGCTCAGCTGTGAAAAGATGGAGGCAACGTGTAATGCCTAAACTCTACCTCTGAGTCCAGACAGGAAGATGCTCCCTGGGTCCCCATCTTAGTTGCACGGCAGATTTCCACTGGAAGAAAACCTGCGTGTGTGAGGAGGGAAGAAACCATTTTGTCTTGAAAGGATCACTGCAAATCCAGTCCAGACAGGGCACACAAACGAACACAGCAGCCCCATCACCACTGGAGTCCTACAGAACTTCACCAGACAGACTGGATGGGACTCCAAGCCTTGCAGGCACTGGGAGGCTCTGGCAGATGGCATGCCCAGACAAGGGGGGCCAAATACCACACTGCTCCCAGAGTCTTCTCTGCGTCCAGGCACCACGTGATCACTACAGGTAACTCCCACTTTGACCATCAACATAAGGATACAGGAAAGCTAATAAAACATCAAGCTTTAATGAGATAAAGTCAAGTCACTTAGCTTGATGAGATTTAGGATTTTCAATTTTGAGCAGCACTAAGCCAAAACACCTTTTAAAAACTCTCTGCCAATCTCCCCTCCTAGGTATCCAGTCTCAGGTATTAAAAATAAAGCGGAACTATTAAAAATAAGGAGAATTGGATTTTTTTGATTGTTTGGTTGGGGTTTTTTTGTTAAGATGACAGGCATAGTCATCAAAGTTGAAAGCATTTACTGGCAATTCAGTAACTGATTAAAACAGAAACATCCTCACCTCAGTCAGAGAGGTTGAAGTTAGACCCTACGGTTTAGAGAAAGTCTTATACTCCTGCACCACTATCAACTACCGGAACTGGAATAAATCATGATGGTTTTGTCCATCTATTTCAACAGACATCCTGCAGCCCTTCCTATATATCTATTAAGAGACAAGCAATGAAAGACCAAAGTTATTAACTTTGAGCCAATTATTTACAGTTACTTTCTAATTAATATACAGTAAATGCACAGATATGTAATGCCAGAGAAGCGCCCAAAGTTAAACCCTGAAACTAGCAAACAGAAGTTTTAGTATTTTATTAAAATAGCATATTCAACCACTGTAACCAATAATACATTAACTTTATTCCCAGAGTACGCACAACACAGTAGTGATTCAAAATATCCTTATCCATGGTAATCAATGAAAATATCTCAAATTCAAGTGTACAACTAAAGCTAAACCTTTGAAAAAAATCTCTCCTTTAAAGAATACATAAAGCTCTCATACAGAACTCTTAAACTCCTCTATACTTAGATGTCAGTGTCTCTCACCTGACAATACCACTAGCTTTTTTCTTATGCATAGTAGAACATCTCATATTTTATAGTACCCATTTTATAAATAAATTGGCATCTTCCATCCCGTTTGTGTTTATCTGCAGCTTCACAAAGAAACCAGTAAATAAAACTGTCAAGGACAGTCACAACAAAATGATCTCACAGCAAGATATAAAACTTGAAGATACTAAAAGATGCTTCTACTCTATTTTACATAAAAAGACAGATTTAAAAAGTGCAAGGCAAGATTTGCAGGGCAAGGGGAATATTCGTTTGTTATTTTTAGGCACATCCACTTCTTTAAAGCAAGCTTCAGAATGAAATTCCAGTTTGTTCTTCATGATACCTGTTTCAAAGTCTCTCTCAAAAAAACAAGAAGAAAAAAAAATTACATCCGTCAAATGTCAAGCAGGGAATCTCCTGTCCAACTAACAGTCTTCAGTTATGTCTTGTTCTTCCTTTTTTCATCCTTGCGGGTTTTGGTTTGGGAATATACTGATTGTTTGCCTGATACTCAAGTTCCTTACGGAAGTAATGAATTGCTTTATTCAAACCTTCTTCCAATGGGACCTGTTCCCAAAAGTGAGGAGAGAATCATATCAAAGTTCACACCAGCTATTTTCACAACAGTACCTTTTTTAATACAGCTATCGAAAGACTGCTAGGAAGTCTAGTTCTTAGCCAATACAAGTATTAACAGCACCACATACTGGTTACATCTCTGCACTGCTAATGCATGCTAGCTTTTAAACATCAGATATATTTTCTGACTGAGTAACTCAAAAAACCCAACAAATTTAAATCTCATTGGATGGTTATGATTGGTCTGTTTAGTGTCAAACCAGACTTGCGAAATTCTATTTCCAATTTATAATACAATGAAAGAGGTAAGCACACAGAAAGCCAAGCCCCTTCTGTTTTTAACGATTAAAGATCCTTTTTCGCAGAATCTCACACAATGGTATATACACCTGAAAGGTACAAAGGTAGTGGCGTTTTTTTTTTTTTTGTTTTTATTTCTTCAGTGCTCCACTGATATACAGAAAAAGGGGTGCAAATTATCATCCAGTATCTCTTAATATTCTTAAACACTATACAAATAATTGTAATTCTTCATGTTCTATGTCTGTATGTAAACACTACGACTTGTAGACGGGAACAACAGAAATACTACCCACTTTTCTGAAGAGCCATATGCTCTGACATGCTTGCTGATACCATCATCAATACAGGAGGATCAAACAGCAGCACAAAAACTACTTGCCTCGATGTACCGACACTGTACTGCTACTTCAGAGTAAGTTTGGGTATTGACTGTGTCAAACACAAAAGGATGTAAGTATAAAAGTTAGCTGTTTCAAACCTCTTGTGATTGTAACACCTGCCATCGTCCTTGTGCTTTCACGCATGGTCTATTAATATCTGGTGCCTCTGTGAATCCTTTCAGAAGGGTTTGGAGCTACCTTTTCTATTAAGAGGCTTATATTTACTAGATAGGGTAGAGAGATTTTTGTCTGCAAATCTAAAACCACCTACAAACTACTGTGCTAGCTAGAACGGAGAGCTGGCTAAGAAAGTCACACTGTTTCTGGGGACTAAGTAGACCTTACATTGCCAAACCAACCAGCTCTTACAATCAGCTATGCCTGGTTATGCACTTGGCACAGTTAACTTCACCAAAAAGGTTGAGAAAGGAAAAAACCAGCAACCACTGGCATTTTGCATTTCTTGCATATTACCTGCGCAGAACAACCACAATCTTGACATCACTTCAGACAGCTGGCAACTAAGTTTTAGAGGCGGACAGATGTTATCGTGGGTGATGTTATAGACTAACTATGAGCACGGTTCAAGCTTATCAACACACAGAACAAGCCCTGAACATCTCTATGTATGATACCTGTGGTCCAAAATAAAGGCTTCTTATTCTGGTTTTTCAGTCCACCAGAATTTTTTTGTTTGTTTGTTTTTAAAAAGTGTCACCTCTCTCTGGCTAGCTTCTGTTTTGCCTGAGTTTCACATACTTCCCTTTAAAAAAACTCTAAAAAGCAGAACACTTTTCTGGTGCTCATGTTTCTCCCTATTAATCCAAACAATTTTTTGGTTACAATGATGTTACAGATCATCCTAAAAAGAGCCTTGCTCCAAAGATTTTCTAAAAATATTTTAATAAAAGCAATTTTTTCCTTCCATAATGCATATTACCATAGCAAAACAGGAATGAGGATTGCCGCAACAGCAAACACATTAGCTCCCATAACTATGTACCACGTAGTTCAAAGGATTCATCGGGCTTACAGAAAGATACTTCCTAATATGCACGCAAAAAAGTTAAAATGCTTAACCTAAAGAAGTCTTTTTCTACATGAGTCTATTACAAATGCTAATGCTAATATGCTCTTCCGCACCGCACAGGCCATAAAGTCTTACCCAGCAGTTCCTGAATCGTGAGCTAGCACAACACATGAGACAGAGCCTTTTAAACAACCCTCCTGGAGACTGTGTCAAGCAGATGTTCTGATAACTGAAATGCACCATTATCATGTCCTCCCCCATACCTCTCTGCCTCTCTGTGTTTTTGCACACAACAGTAACGCAGCTGTACATACCACAGGTTCCCAGCCAAGCAATAACTTGGCTTTTCTGATGTCAGGTTTTCGTTTTTGAGGGTCATCCTGTGCTTCTGAGAGAAACTGGATTTCACTCCCACTGCCTGTTAAACAAGAGACTGTGCATTATCACCCGCAATTGACTATGCTTTGCATTTACATCTTTCCTACCTATTGGAGCATAAAGTCTTTCTGCAGCTTTCTGCTTCATGATTCTACCACTGAAATGCTTTCCACAGACACAGCCGCACTGTATGCAACAACTGGCTGAACCAGCTGTCCCACAGCAACATGGATTCACAAAGCATTTCACAATGATTTCAGCATGGATTCACAAAAAGAAAGTCATGCTTAACCACTTCAATAACCTTCTACGATGAAATGACTGCCTCAGTAGCCAAGGGCAGAGCAGTGGATATCACCTACCTTGCCTTCAGTGAGGCTTTTGACACTGTCTCCCATAACATCCTTATTGAAGGCTGGATGAGTGATGAGGTGGACCGAAAACTGGCTGCATGACTAGGCCCAGATGGTAAGGATGAGTGGCACAAAGTCCAGTTGGAGGCCAGTAACTAGTGGCGTACCCCAGGACTCAATACTAGGTTAACACTGAGTTGCTGATACACCAGAGGGCTGTGCTGCCATCCAGAGGGACCTCGAGAAAGGACGCTGGAGAAAAGGGCTAGCAGGAACCTCATGCAGTTCAACAAGAAGTGCAAAGTCCTGCACCTGGGGAGGAACAACCCCAAGGCGCCAGTACAGGCTGGGGGCTAACCAGCAGCTTGGCAGGAAAGGACCTGGGCATTCTAGTGGACACCAAGTTGAACATGAGCCAGCAATGTGCCCTTGCCACAAAGGCGGCAAATGCTATCCTGGGATACAGCAGAAGGAATGCTGCCAGCAAGTCAAGGGAGATGATCTTTCCCCTCTACTCAGCACTGATGATACATATCTGGAGGGCTGCGTCCAGTTCTGGGCTCACCGGTACAAGAGAGACATGGACGTACCGGAGAGAGTCCAACAAAGGCCCATGTTGATGATGAAGGGACCGGAGCATCTTCTATGAGGACGGGCTAAGAGAGCTGGGACTGTTCAGCCTAAAGGAGTGAAGGCTCAGGAAGATTTTATCCATGTGTATAAATACCTGATGGGGGGAGTGAAGAACAGGGAGCCAGGCTCTATTCAGTGGTGCCCAGTGACAGGACCAGAGGCAATGGGAACAAACTGAACCACAGGAGGTTCCCTCTGAACACCTTTTACTCTGAGAGTGACTTTGCACTGGCACAGGTTGCCCAGTGGGGCTGTAGAGTCTCCATCCTTGGAGATACTCAAAAGCAGTCTGGACATGCTCCTGGACCACTGCGGGCTGTAGGTGGCCCCTCTCGAGCAGAGGCTTAGACCAAATGACCTCCGGAGGTCCCCTCCAACCTCAACCATTCTGTGATTCTGTTTGCACTTTTGCGTGGAAAAGGACTTCGTTTCCTCTTTGCCCATACTCTCCAGTCTGATTTAATAGCCAGCATAGCACTGGCCTTTCCTCACGACAATACACAGTAACAGGACAATTTCTCTAACCAAATCTAGCGAACAGCTTACAAGCCATGTTACTGTGGGATTTTATGGACGTAGAATGGAACTGTCTCTCTGAGTGGACTGAAACAGGTCAACTTTTTTGTGAACAAACAGAAAATGGAGGTAACAATTATTCTATGTGCCTGATGGGTTTGGTGCCGCAATTTTCAATTTCCTTCCCTCATCTGCGGACTCATAAATGTTTTCCAGAGGGCACAGTCCTCTATTAAAAACATCACATGCATCAGCTTCTGTACTGTTATGTTTGGACTTGTCTTTTTCAGATCCCTCAGAAGCACTGTTGGAATCTACAGACTAAAAACCATTGGCTAATGGCATCAGTATGTTTAATCTCTTCTGCTTCCATTCTCAAGAGCTCTGATTTGCTACAGGAATCAGAGCAAGAATGAAGAGAAAGCCACAGTGTTTCCTTCCTAACCACACACAAGGAAGGTGCTGACCGCCCTTGCGAGAGTCACTGGTGGATCAACGAAAAGTAGAGACAGACTGTCACGACAGCGTAAGGTTTTTAACGGCAGTTGAAGGAGAACAGCCTGCACAATTGTGAAGAACCACCTTGCTGAAGTATTTGTATTTCAGCTGTTATGCAAGACATTTTCAATCATGTGTTTTATATTTCATTTATGTATTGTCCTTGTGCCAAAACAAAGCTAAAAATATTCATAAACATTATACAAAATAACGGGTATAGACTGCACAGACAGAAAGAATGCATTCATTCTACTGTTCATGCAATACTTTAAATACAATTGAAAGGATTTGTATTATCTTATTAACATTTAATTATATGATCAGGATACAATTAAATGCCTTTGATAAAGTTATTAGGAAATCCAAAGACCAATTAAATTATCAATATATTACATACACTCATCAAGTAATAATCATCTTAGGACAGTAAGTACTCATAAGCTTTACCAAGAATTACTTATCATAGAATCATAGAATGGTAGGGGTTGGAAGGGACCTCTAGAGACCATCTAGTCCAACCCCAATCATACTCACCAACAAGTTTTTTAATTAACTGAGCAAATTCTAGGATAGTGTGCTCTTCTGGGTTTCCCTAGAAATAGAAGGGATATTCATTACAATAACAATTAAACACCTTACAACATACCAGCATTCTCACATGAGACAATTCTAAGAGGGTCATGTTAAAACTCTGAAAAAGCATAATGAAAAACATTACGCCTTATTCCTACTTCGATGAAAAAACTGTAACTTTGATAAGATCCATACTCATTAGAAAAGTTGCCCTCCATTATATTTGCCTTCGGTAATTCACTGCATGGAGGCAGGTGGCCAAAAAAAAAAAATCAGTCTGTAAAGAATGGGCAAATGCATCTCAATCACAGTAAAGGCTCAGTAGCCCACACAATCAGTTTGAAATCTGGATTCAAGGACTTTGTATCGCCTGTCCTCAACCCAGCAATGAAGAAGTATGCTAAATTCTCAGTTCCTCCAAAGTTAGGAATCCAAACTAATCTAGCTGCAAACAACTGCTTCCACGTTTACTACAGCTTACGTACCACTATGTGTAAGGGCTACTTGCTTCCCTACACAATATTCCTTTTCTTAACTCTTTGTTTTTTAGCCAACTTGCATGTGAACTCCTGATCAGCATTTCAGAACAAAATGCTGAAAGCTTCCTGTTAGCACTAGCTTACTGTCATCAGGCTCAACTCCCTCCATCCCTAGCTTCCCTTGTTGCAAAACTCTTCTTTACTACATCTTGTTTGACCTAAAGGCTAAACATCTAGGTACGCTTTGATTTAAACACTGAGTTTTCTGGAGACAAAACATGTCATGGGGTTTAAAAGTATCAGCGATTGGATAGAAACATAGAAATGAATTCATGGCCACAGTAAAGAAGGAAAATCTAGTGAATAACTGCCCTGCAGAGTTCAGTATCTGACTTGGCAAAAATCTGCATATGCAGAAATGACCTCACATATGCACCCTTTTTCTATTCTTGCATCCACTGCTGAGAATAAGGAGACAACAAATGGGATAGAACAAAAATATTAGTGAACTTCTAAGCAGCCTTAATCAATATTAGAAAATTAGACAATCAAATACTATCCCATTTCCCTCTAATCAAGGCTAGCATGAAGTGATTTCTAGTTATTTAGAACTAAGTATTCCTTCAGTGCTTTTTTTTAATTGAAAATCAGACTTTAATAATTTCCTTGGTGTATTTTGCGTGTCCTCCTTGCTCATGTTTTGTTTGGGTTTTTTTCATATGCTAATTACATAAATATTTTTGCTAAAACAAACGGAAAACTCTATAGAAAATTTATCCTGTTCTTCGAACTACAAGATCTCAACATCTAGGGGCTTAATCTTCTTATTTATAAAAAAAATNTTGGTGTATTTTGCGTGTCCTCCTTGCTCATGTTTTGTTTGGGTTTTTTTCATATGCTAATTACATAAATATTTTTGCTAAAACAAACGGAAAACTCTATAGAAAATTTATCCTGTTCTTCGAACTACAAGATCTCAACATCTAGGGGCTTAATCTTCTTATTTATAAAAAAAATAATACATGGAAGAATATATTCTTCATAACGGAAAGAGGTTTTTTTGCTCCATTTATTTCTTCTACAAATCAGCATCAGTGATGAGGAAAACAGAGGTGATGTTGGCCACTGCACAGTAAACACAGTACAGTAGAGCTCTCGTACTCACCAAGTTGACAGGACTGCTGACATTGCTGTTCATCAATGCCACCAACCCGTTCACAAGATCACTATAAAAAGGGAAGAACAGATTGAGGCACTTTCAACTTCCCTATAAAGTAACATTCTTGTCTAAAAAGAGACCTGCCTCCTCAGAGCTCCAGTAAAGTAGATCAGGCAGCTGAGTAATGCCTAAATCAGATTTACAGTGTATACTTTAACGAGTGCATGTTTTCTCAGCTGTCTGTTCCACAGTCCCTATTGTAAGATATGCTGAACTGGAGGTTAGTTTGAAAAGGCGATTATCTTTGGGATACACTAGCTATAGTCCATCTGAGCCTATGAAAGAATATAAAAAAAAATCAAGTTACTACAAAACAATTAATACTTCCTCTTCCCTCCAGTACCCAAGCATATTTAGAGGCCCATTTCCAACACATTTCAAACAGACTAGAGTAAGCTGTAATACACAGGCACATGACGCCACCACCCGCTTTGCGGTTTGTTGTTTGAATTGTCTTCTGGCTTTCAGAAATTCTTAAACCAAGTTTGTTAAAAAACAGAACTGCTGGGGTGTTACCTCCCCTCAGCAAAATAACCCAAAGTTATTTTGGATTATTAGCAAACTTAACAGCTTGCCCCTACAAATCCAGATCCCTTTCATTATGACTCAGAATCAGGAAAGGAGTGGCTACTTTGAACCGACGGGGTTTCCACAGCGTTTAATCACCACTGTTATTTCTTTCAGCAGAGGAAAGAACATTTCCAACAGGAGAACGATTAAAACAACGCAGAAGCCTGGCACGGAAGGAAGTTCAGCCAGCACGACCGAACAAAAGATTCTGAGGAACAGATTCACTTTTTCTTAGTGAAAGTACATTCCGGCCTTGCTCACACTGCAAATATGAGCTACAGCAACACCCTCTGAAAGGGTTCCTTCTGGCAGAAGGGGACAGGCACACGCGTTCACAGCACACACACGCTGACAACAGCACCCCCGGCGACACAAGGTGGCAGCATTGCGTTAAAATGCAAGGACTGACAAAATGCGCAGCATTCCGAAATTACCTAATGTGCTGTCCCCATGAAGGGAAGAACACATTAATACCTCGACTCAAAGTTCTACAACTAATGTTTTGTTTCTTGGTACCTTTAAAAACTTCAGTTTTTAACTCCCCTCTGAAAGTAAAGCAGGCCTAAGAATGAACACAATTTCTTTGACTAAAATGCACATGGCACACAAAGTTGGCCAAAGTCAAAGAACCATCAAGTGAAGTAAATATCAGACACTACAAACAAGGCTTACCTGACATACTGGAAAGCTCTCGTCTGAGTTCCAGGTCCATAGACCTAAAACCAGATGAAAATTAGAAAAGCTGTGTAAAAATAGAAGTCCTCCCTAGTGCAATTATCTTTTTCTCACTGTTCTAGAAAAACGTACCAAGGAGAAACACCTGAGACACAAGCTCAGTGTTACAGGAATGGAAAAAGATGTGTTTGCAGAGCCTTTGGCAAAGTATCAGTTCTTTGAAGGTCGTCTTCCTTTTGGGACATGTCTCCAGTAAACACATCCTTAGGCATTTTGTTAACCATAACAGTGCATGTAAGAAACATTCTCGGGGATGTAGAACAGAGCGACGCTTTGACCTCTCCTGGAATACTGAAAGGCTGCAGCATGCACTCAACCAGAAAAGAGTGCCCAATATTTAAAGCAAACCTCAGACTACTAAGATATGGTTACGACCAGCGATTTTATTTGCTTATTAACAACAGTCAACTTCAAAGAGACCACCAAATGTTAGTGCTCTCTCAAAAATTGTCAAGAAAAATAGCACTGTAAGCGTTTAAAGCAATCAGGGGGAAAAAAAAAAACATGTGGCTATAAATATTACTATCTGGGGAAACGGGAGCTAGAACAATTTCTAGAGGATATGACTCCGAAAGTCACCTGTACAAATTTGTATCAAAAACCAGAAAAAATAACAAGTTTTCTCAGGTTATGTGCTGGCACTTTGGAGCAAGCAAGTTGTTTAAGTTCAAACAGACATTAAAACATGTACATAATGGTATCAGGTAACATTGTTTTTTTCACAGTTTAATTGTGTGCAGTACTAAAGTCCCTAGAACACAAATACTTAAATTCTGAAAGCTATCAGTAGGCATATTTAAGTGGTGCAAACACTTAAGCTTAACTGGAGACGTGCACATCTTGCCATCGACCCGCTACAACAGAAAAGTTTTTTTGAGGACAGAACAGAAATCATGTTTGTTTTCCCAGGGGACAGGAAAGGCAATACAATTCGTGTACATGCCATCGTCTGTCACTTGGTAAGCCTGCTGCTCTCTGAGGCAGATTCAGTCAAAAGAGTTTACGTTTCAGTAAGCATTGGGTGACATCAGGCGTTTAAGAGTTTACCCAGTAACTCATTCTGAGAGGAATGCACCAAGAGGGCACATGGCAGCCTGACAGGCTCCCAAAGCAAACAGGAAGCAGATTTTATGTACGAATATAGAGCTTCCTGCTTGTTTTCTTCTAGCTTGTGGGTTAGATTTTACAGAACTAAGTCATTTGTGCATGATTTCTGTTAAGTCATCTGCTGGCTACCTTTCCTACGTGCAGGCAGTGGCTGGAAAATACAGTGTAGTTTCCTCCTCCAAGTTTCTCTTAATAGCTCCCAATTTCTCTTAATAAACCATTCCTTTAAAATAATACAAAGCAACAATGGTCATGTTTGCACAGGCTATTATTTCTTCAAATTCAAGAGACCGTTTCCTCAAGAGATTATTTACTCCATTTGAACAACTACTCTGAACCAAGAGATTGAATACATTCCATTTCTAAAAAGGTCAACACTTGGTATTCTTGTCAGACAAATTCTGTGATGCTACACGGATGAAACTTTTTTTGGTCTCAAATAATGCCTATTGCTGATAACCAATTTTATTTGACCTGGTCAGGTAAACAACTCTCCCCTTAGTTCTTTTCTCATATTCAGTCATTTTCAATGTCAAATCACTTAGTCCCTACAGAACAGTGATGTTGGGCAAAATGTTCTATTTTATCCTCTGTTACATTCTTGATGAAATCTAGACAGCATAGTAGTTACAGGAATAAGAAAAAGCTTTCAATATTCCCTCTCACAGAACAGCACTGACTCCAGACTTATCTTATTGATGCTCTGAAATACTCCATGGATTGAATGCTTTTTCAGTAAGACTTCACAAAACTCGCAGATAGTGCTCGCACTCCGCTCTTGTTATAAAAGCTTACAGTACTACTTTCAGTAAAACTTGAGAAACTAAGCACGAATGAAATAAACGACTGAGAGGCTGAATTTGGCAACAGCTCACTAATGCACTGGGGAACAAACCTGGAAAATGGAACTACCTTCTGTAGGCTACGTAAGCTTTCTAAGGAGCACTTAGAGGCTCAGATTTCATACCCCAGGATGCCATCCTGAGGTTCCATGCCCAGGAACATACATTACTGACAAACCAGCATATGGTTACACTCATATTTTGACACAAGCAAGTCCTACAAGGGTCTAAAGTCTCAAAGCAAGAAGCTCCATCTTCTTGACTATTTCTATTTGCTTACTGTCTTGCAACAAACAAAACCAGCGTCACCCTGCAGCTTTGGGGAGATGCCCCGGAAAGAAAATGAAACGCTGTCTGCAAGAATTGGAGTGCTTTTTTTTTGATGTTTTGAAAGGAAAAAAAAAGTACTGAACCCATGTTGTTGTGCAATTAGCCTGTTCAATGCTGAAGAGACTCCTATTAGTAGAGGCTAGGCAAGCTAGGCTCATCAGTTTTGACAGCTACTCCAGACTAAGCCCTGGTATCTGCAGTCTTAATGCTGACTTANTAGCCTGTTCAATGCTGAAGAGAATCCTATTAGTAGAGGCTAGGCAAGCTAGGCTCATGAGTTTTGACAGCTACTCCAGACTAAGCCCTGGTATCTGCAGTCTTAATGCTGACTTATATGACACATTACATGTCATACGTCCTAGTAAACACTGGCCATTAAGTCACAGTCAGCATCACACAATTGCTACCCTACTCTGAGCACTCACACTGCTTTGTAGAAAAAAAGTACATCTTGTTTTGGCAGGAAAATTTAGCTGTATAGATATGGGTCACACCACAACAGTTTGTCAATGGTAATAAAAACCAGTCCTGGCTGGCCATGATGTAGTTTGAAGGCCTGTAACGTTACGCTATACATGGAAAATTTAGGCTCATCTCCAAGATTTCAAAAAGACATTTAGGTGCCTAACTTCCAAAAAGAGTTCAGATTAAGTTCTTCAACAGGAAGGAGCATCAAAACGTGATTCTGTTAGCCTTGTCATGCTGTGTCCCAACTGAAGAGTTGTGACAAACAGAGACGACTAAAATACTTTCTCAGATCACAACTTGTAGCCTTGTTTCTCTCTGGAAAAGGAACACCAATACCATCAACAGAGCACATCTTTGGATATATAATTCTGTAATTTGAGCTTGATATACCGAAAGATTAGATTTTTAGGGGTGGGAATAAACATCAGTGTTTTCTAAAATCCATCCTCCTTCATAGCACATGAGGATAGTATATAAAGACGAACGGTTCTTCAGGTCACTGAGAGGTTGTTACTTACTGTTAGTGGTTCTCCCTGGAGAGCTTGTAGGATAAAGTTACTGACAACTCTACCATCATTCATATGCATTCGAGGACCAAAGGTGTTGAATATTCTAGCAACCCTCACTTCAACTCCTTCCTGTAGGCAAAGAAAAAATAATTGTTACTACCTTAACGAGAGTGTCTTTCTTCCTAACAGCACAAACTAACTCTCCCCAGTCCACAAACTTTCTTAGGAATCCCTTTTACAGCTTTAACAAGCATTGTTTTCTCACCATGAAATACTTCTAAACTCTTCTCGACGTTACCGGGAACTGTAGAGCATACAGCAACGTAATTTAGATCAGTTCGCAGTATTTGTAATGCAAATTCTAAATCAGTGCTAGAATAGCTGATGATTTCAGCATATGCATTGTCTTCCAACAAGAACGTTAACATTTTTCAATAGTGCCCTTCCAACAACAGCTTATTTCACCTGTGACTTACCTACATTTTTCACACATAAGTGAAGCCTGACAATCACCAGGTATAGTACCAAGGTAGCATTTCCAAACATTAGAAAAATTAAACACTGCAGATAAGAATCTTTACCAACGCTATAGAGTAAGTGGCTTTGTAACCACAGCCACAATGTTTCTTAGCTGCCTGCTGCTTATTAGGCTGCGTACATGCACACATTACAATCTAAGTCTCTTCAATGGCTTAGTTTTTTCCAGGAAACATTTCCACCATTCCCAGAAGCACTTTCTACAGGATATTTTGCAAATCTTCAAAGCAAAATGCAACACATAGGTAAGATTTGAAACTGTCTGGACAAAACACTTTAACACTGAGAGACTGCAGACTGAGGTAATCTCTCTCTCTAGGGACCGTCTGTTTATTATTTACTTACTTGGACAAGGGACACCTCATGATAAAGCCTACAAGAAGGATGTTTGGCCTTGTGAGCTGAAGCATACACTTGGCTCCTGATGAGTTCAGAGTGGCATGGTACAGTGTGAACACATAGATGCTACCATGTGAGAGTGACAGCCACAAGCCAGGAAAGAAGGTATCAGCTTCAGCCCAGGCCTATCCATCTTCCTCATATTCCCTGGTCCTCCCCCACTTCCACAAAAAGCCATCCTTCTATCAGTCACAGGAAATACTTTTCATCTGAAGCAAACTTTGTGCTGCTTATTCAACTGAAGCATCTCAAGTCATAAGCACAATGTTCTGGAGTTGCAAGCATTCAGTTATGCCTTCAGAGGACACACAGAACATCTTGTGTTTTCAATGCCTTTCACTAAGGTTTAGACCAAAGCTTGCCATTTTCTTGGAAGACAAGACTGTGTATGGAAGAAGTGTATTGTTGGTACCTCTGTGGCTGAAGGCTGCAGCTCACACACACTTCACTCAGGAAAGACCTGGAAACACATTTTTCTTGGAAATAAATGTAGCTTCATGCACAAGAGATTTGCAGGAAAATCTGATCTCTCTTGGGTCTCCAACTGATTCATAAACAAATGAATCCTCAAAGAAGTTTTGCAAAAGCAATAGCATTAGCTTTTTACAGATAAGAGAGTGAGAGGCAAAAGGCACATTTAACACTTCAGCTACTACTTGGTGCTGAGAAATGGGAAACACTAAGTAGCACAGGTAAAGCCTAACACTCCCTAGTATAGAGAAGGCCAAACAACATCCAGTTCCATTTAACTGCAGGCAAGGTTTCGGTCACCATGATCAAGCACTGTTTGTATTTGCAACTAAACCATAAGCTAACAGTAACCAGGGAGGTAACTATTGTGCCGTAACAAAAGCTGCAGTCTTGGGTCTTTGCCACACAACAAGCTTGCATCCACAACAAAGCCCAAAAATAAACCCCTCACAACATCCACTTGGTCCTGCTGAGAGACTCTGGAAAGAGTAGAAGTCCCTCCCCATACAAAATGCGTCAGTTGGGAACGTATTAGTTATTCCCTGTTAGCTAAAAAAACACAGCAGTGTAACATGTCAAACATACTTCCAGCAGCATATTACAGAACCATTCCCAATGCCTTCACCGTATCTGGAAACATACACTCTATCAGAGTGTCTCAGTCTTTGGTTTTGCCCAGCACTGTATCTTAAAGAGGTCACTGACTCCTTCAGGGAGGGATTGTATTTCATGCGGGCTTTCCAGATACTGCCATTAAAAACAACTACAGAAAATGAGGCACTTGGAAACTAGTACTCAAGGTAAAAATAACTCATTAAATAATGCTGACCAAAAAGCCTCTCTTGTATTGCACAAGCTACAGCAGCAGCCTTGTTTTCCAGTGTTGGCTGGAAACTAGCAAGGAATCTAGAAAAGAAAACCAACACATTCTCTATAGGCACTTACTCATAGCCACACTGAATCCAGTTTTTCCTCTCCCTTCTATTTATTGCCCTCCCTCCACTGTAACACTGTCTTTTAAAATGAGTAACTTTGTATTTATAATGTCGTCTAGCAAAGCTTTTCTCTGCAGCTTACTGCTTCAAGGAATCTATTTTCTATGCGACCGAATTTTCATTTGTGCCTATAAAACTGGGATCTATCTTCTCAAAAGAAACTCTTCAACAGACAAAGAGATAATGGAGTCAGTAACTTAAAAATTTTCCCAAGTTCCCTTTTGCCATTGCATGAACATCTCCTTTGAAGTAACCCTTTTTGCATGTTGAGTAACTTTTTACTCCTTTTTGTAATAACTGCCTATGTACTTATGTATGTACTATGTACTTATGGTACACTCTTACCTATGTCCTGTTACTCTGAATATCAACAACATTATGTTAATTATGACTGACTACCTCCACCGTATTCCCACTAGCAAAGCCAATTACTTCCCTAGATTTGTGGCAGTAAGTCGTGTACAATATTACTAGCACAGTGTTCACCAGGATCTGTTACGCCTTTAAGCTGTAATTACATTGACCCTTGGTCCAAGGTATTTTATACACATGCACTGCCTACCATACAAGCAAAATTAGACTAATTCCTGGTTACTAACAGCATTTTAAAATTGTTTTGCAAAAATAGTAATGCTGAGATCTGAATTTCATAAACAGTAAAGCTCCTAAACAAGCTAGGAAGGACAGTCACAACCGTCTGACTCTACCTTCGGCATAACGCAGGTCCCAGAACACAAACATGGTACACCTCCAGTACTCTTATGTTACAGCTGAAATATTACCGTGCTTATAGTTCAACACTTGCCAGACTAGAGAAGCTACAACATCTCTTTGAGGTCTCTTCATACCGTTATTTATACCTTCCTGCTAAAAAAATGTCCTAGCATTTGCCTCAGCTTGCATACCTCTTGTATGTAAGGTACATGGCCAATGCAAACAGCCACAGGCCTGTTCCACCNCTTACGTTACAGCTGAAATATTACCGTGCTTATAGTTCAACACTTGCCAGACTAGAGAAGCTACAACATCTCTTTGAGGTCTCTTCATACCGTTATTTATACCTTCCTGCTAAAAAAATGTCCTAGCATTTGCCTCAGCTTGCATACCTCTTGTATGTAAGGTACATGGCCAATGCAAACAGCCACAGGCCTGTTCCACCAAAACTTTGGCAGGAGACATTGCCATTGGGAAGGGGTGTGTACCCACTTAAGTGCATCTATGCCTGAATTACCAGGCTATCCCCTTCAGTCAGGGTTTTTAACTTGAATATTTCACTGCACAACATGGCTTCTGAACATGAGGTGGCAGATAGCATAACCAGTGCAATAATAGTGAATGAAAACTGTGTCACGGCTTCCAGTAAGCTTCCAATAAGGGTCAGGAATACATGCAAACAAGCAAGAATATATATGCCAAACAATTTAGTCATCTGCATAATGGAGAACTATGCAGAGTTACACTCACAAATTAGCGTAACAATGACAGTTACAGTGAAAGAAAATGCCTTACCACTGCTTTTAGAGCAATGGTGGCTGTATGAGGAGGATGAATCTTACAGACAAAAATAAGAGGTGTACAAAATTGAAAAGAACACCAGAAACAACACACACTTTGCATCAAGGGATGAATGCTGCTATGGATACATACTTAATTCAGATACCAAACTTAGTGAAGTGAATCAATCTCCAAAAGAAGTCCTCCTGACTTCAAAATTCAATTTGCACAATCATTCAGCAGTATCAAGAACAAAGAACTAAGTTCTCCAAATCCCTGAGGGAAAGCAGAAGATGGGATTTCTCCCAGTACAGCAAGGAAAGAAAAAAACCAACAAACTAGAGCACCGTGACTATGGAAAGCATTCAGACTTTGCTTGGCAAACTGCCTGTATTTGTTTAGTCCGTGGCTTTGATAAGCATTGCAATACAGTCTTCTAACCTTGTCTACAGTACAAAGTTGTTTTGCAACTGTTAACAGCACAGAGCATATAGAAACAGTAGAGATACTACAGCATTAGCAAACCCATTGTGTCTGAACATGGGCCAGAAGAATCTGACAGTTTTTTCCTGCTCAATTTTCCTATAATTTGGAGAAGGTCTTGCTCCACCACCAGAAAAAAAGCCTCCTATTATAGCCAAGCTATGTTTGTATTAGGAAGTTCTGACAACTCAGATAAAACAATACAATTTAGAAACAGATACTTGAAATAATGAAACTCTCCACTTACAGAGGGGCTCCTATCACTAACGACCCAGTGAAACAACAGGTTGCATTTTTATAATACTGCCTTAGTTACTGCAGCATTCTCCTCCCCTTTTCACCTCACTTCCTCTGTTAGCAACAGATAGCTTTGGAAAACTATACACCACTTCTACATTTGTACAGGACCAAACATAACGTTTTGGTTCACGTGCAGAGCTCCTACACAGCAAACAAATTACTACAGACAGCACTAACAACTCATTAGAAAATGTGCAGATGCATTAATCCGACAGTACAGAGAATACATACCAGCAGGTTTTACAAAACGGCGTGACCGTCAGAAGGGCTGTACGACAGTAACTGGAACAAATCAGTTTCAAAAGCTCAGCATTATTTAATCTCTATATTATTACAGTTTGCAGGACTTAACTTTATTAAACTATGGGAAAGGATTTTTATCTGTCGTTTCTCTTCTCCGAAGAACAAAAGCCTATTTGTGAACCAATGGCTGAAAGGCGGCAGTTTCCTCTTTCAAAGTGGAGCCAGTTAATCAATAACATAAAAGTGACTAACAACAACCAGTACTTGAAATTTTCAATCGAATTGCCACATTTATTGAGACTATTAATATAACTGTGAGTGTGTGACCTCTCAGACTTTGCAAAGGAAAGGAATCGTGGATGATTTTTTTCCCTTTTTTCTGAATTTCACTGACTTGGTATATAATAACTCAGATGGGACACTAGCCACAGTGCTGACACCTGCACTTCAGCAGTGTCAACACCCTCTCAGTCTGCAGTGAGAGGTGCAATAGCATCTCAACTCTTCTTATCTACATTAGAGGCACTGCCCAAGGTGCCTGACTGCCTGTAGCACCTTACAAACTTCCCTTTCCAACCTTGGCATCGCTTCTATTCCTGGATGTGAAACTCCTCTGCATGGCTTCTAAAAAGCTAAAGGAATCCATGGTATCTTTCATCACTACAATTTAGCTGTGGCCTGGTATACCTCCAATAGTAACTGCCATCTGTGTCATTAAAGGACTCTTCTCTGGGATTTTGGCTACTGCCCTGAGGAGATGGAAAGCTTCCTCTTCTCCCCCTATGCTGTCAGAACCACAAACAATTCAATTCCACTCTTCCACAAAAAGCAACAGTTCTGCATTTTTTCTTAAGCAAACTGCTAACAAACAATGTTACAGCACCAAAAAAGAATGCTGCATGCTTAAGAAGAATCTGTATTGAATATCAAGGAAACAACGAGCTATATAACTAGAGAATACAGGAAAAACTCCCAAAAGACATTAAAGCAAACTGCTTTAATTCAACATAGCTATTTGTATTCTATCTAATTACTCAATAACTACCTGGTTATTCGCTATTCAATGCCTTTTCAGTTGCAGTTCAATCAACAGTTTTCATTACCCCTGCATTTTACATTGAGGCTTTTTATGATTACTGAAACCAACACGATTTGTGAATTAAAGATCAGAGGGAAAGTTTAACTCAATATAAAACAGAAAATCACTCTAGTGTTGCAATTGCAATGTACTTCTATATTTGGCAAATTTCAACATCAGTCTGCATGTGTTATTCTCTCACATTAATACAATAACCTTCACCTTCAGCATGTCTTCCCTTTCTTCTGTTACCTATTAAGATTTTTTTGGCACCTTGAGTTTTCACAGTCCTGGTTATAACATTTTCTATAATGCAGAGCATAACACTTGCCCGCTTAGATAATGTTATACTTAAAATTAGTTATGATAGGAAAGGAATTCCAGACAGTAAATCAGCTTCACTGGGGGCTCAACTTAAATGCCTCTATGCAAATGCATGTGGCATGACGAATAAAGAAGAGGCGTTGCGCATGCCTGCAGGGCTATGGGTCGGATGGCTCCTATGACTGGAGTGTTGGAATGGAGGGATACAGGCTTTTTAGGAAGGACAGGCAGGGGAGACAAGGAGGGGGTGTCCCCTTCTATGTCAGTGACCAGCTGGAGTTCATGGAGCTCCACCTGGAGATGGATGAGGAGCAGACTGAGAGCTTATGGGTCAGGAAGAAAGGGAGGGCAGGGACAGGTGACATTATAGTGGGGGTCTGCAACAGGCTACCCAACCAGGAAGACCAAGTGGATGAGGCCATCTATAGATAGATAGGAGTACCCTCATGTTCATAAGCCCTGGTCCTCATAGGGGACTTCGACCACCCCGATATCTGTTGGGGGAACAACACAGCAAGGTCTAAGCAATCCAGGAGGTTCCTGGAATGTGCTGATGATAACTTTGTTCTCCAAGTTATAAAAGGGCTAACGAGGAGAGATGCTATGCTGGACCTTGGTCAACAAGGAAGGGCTGGTGGGGAATGTGAAGCTCAAGGGCAGCCCTGGCTGCAGTGACCATAAAACAGTGCAATTCAAGATCCTTAGGCCAGCGAGGAGGGTGCACAGCAAGCTCACAACCCTGGACTTCAGGAGACCAGTCTCTGGCCTCTTCAGGGAACCTGCTTGGTAGAGTCCCATGGGATAAAGCCCTGGAGGGAAGAGGGTCCCAAGATAGTTAATATTCAAGGATGACCTCTTCCAAGCTCAGGAGCGATGCATCCCGACAAAGAGGAAGTCGGGCAAAAACTCCAGGAGGCCTGCATAGATGAGCAAGGAGCTCCTGACACTGTCCTGCATTACATCCTTGTCTCTAAATTGGAGAGACATGGACTTGATTGATGGACCACTTGCTGGATAAGGAATTAGCTGGGCGGTCACACTCAAACTGTTGTGGTTCAATGTCCAAGTGGAGACCAGTAATGAGTGGTGCTCCTCAGAGGTCTATATTGGGACTGGCGCTATTTAACATCTTTGTCAGCAACACGGACAGTGGTATTGAGTGCACCCTCAGCAAGTCTGCCAACAACACCAAGCTGTGTGGTGTGGCTGACATGCTGGAGGGAAGGGAAACCATCCAGAGGGACCTTGACGAGTTAGAGAAGTGGGCCCATGCAAACTGCATGAGGTTCAACAAGGCCAAGTGCAAGGTCCTGCACATGGGTTGGGGCTGGGTGGAGAACGGATTGAGAGCAGCCCTGAGGAGAAGGATTTGGGGGTGTTGGCTGTTGAGAAGATCAACATGAGCCAGCAATGTGTGCTCGCAGCCCAGAAGGCCAGCCGCATCCTGGGCTGCATCAAAAGTGTGACCAGCAGGGAGAGGGAGGTGATTCTCCCCCTCTACTCTGCTCTCGTGAGACCCCACCTGGAGTACTGCATCCAACTCCGGGGTCCCCAACATAAGAAGGACATGGATCTATTGAAGCAAGTCCCAAGGAGGGCCACAAAAATGATCAGGAGACTGGAGCACCTCTCCTATGAAGACAGGCTGAGAGAGTTGGGGTTGTTCAGCCTGGAGAAGAGAAGGCTCCGGGGAGACCTTACAGCAGCCTTCCACTACCTGAAGGGCCTACAAGAGAGCTGGAGAGGGGCTTTTTACAAGGGCATGCACTGATAGGATGAGGGAAATGGTTTAAACTGAAAGAGGGTAGATTTAGATTAGATATTAGGAAGAAATTCTTTACAGTGAGGGTGGTGAGACAGTGGAACAGGTTTGCGCAGGGAAGCTGTGGTTGACCCCTCCCCTGGAAGTGTTCAAGGCCAGGCTGGATGGGGCTTTGAGCAACCTGGCCTAGTGGTAGGTGTCCCTGCCCGTGGCAAGGGGGTTGGGACTACATGATCTTTAAGGTCCCTTCCAACCCAAACCATTCTATGATTCTGTAACTCAGGTCACACACCTGTATATGAAGTTTAAGCAAAAGCATAAAGCACTGGAAAGACTAGGAAGGATAGACAGAAGAGTAACAAAAATAAGAGTACAGAATGGAGAAAGTAAAAAGATTGACCAGCTGTTATTATAAGAGAGTTTCAAAACTATGCCTTGAACCTTGTTAAGGCAAGTAAGTGAACTGAAAAAGACTTTCCAGGAGGGAGTGCTAGCAAACACTGAAAGAAAGATGGAAAGAAGGAAATTCTGACGAAGTCTGAATCAGAGCATGCAATTTAGTTCCCTGATGAACAGGGCAAGCAACTAAAGCTTCCTGTTGCTTGAGAAAAGTTCCAGAAGAAGGTATTTCCACTCACATGAAGGACTATGGCTGACCTATGCTCCCACATGAATTGAAGGAGGGACAGCTGCTCCCAGAAGCCTGTAAGAAGTATCTTCTCAAACCACACACTCAAGTGCCTCACATGAATCACAGAATACTGGGTTGGAAGGGATCTCAAAGATCATCTGGTCCAACCTTTCTTGGCAAAAGCATGGTCTAGACCAGGTGGCTCAGTACCCTGACCAACTGAATCTTTCTAGAAGTGTCCAAAGTTGGGGAACCCACCACTTCCCTGGGGAGATTATTCCAAGGGCTGATGGTTCTCATTGTGAAAAATTTTCATCGTGTCCCATCGGAATCTCTCAGAAGTAACTTGTACCCATGTCTTTTCCATGTGACTCCTTGTGCAAAGAGAGCCTCCATCTTCTTTGTAGCCACAAGCAACGAGATGAACTTGTATACATGCTTTGAATTTGTGAGACCTGCATTTCTCCAGCAAATACTGAACTCCCCACCTCTCCTTTCAAGCAGACGCTTATATATTACTGAATGCTACTACTGCCCTTGGACTCTTTGTTATGGAAGTACTGCTGGGCTTGTTTAAAGACAGCAGTCGTGAAGAGGAGATAAAGTCAAGAAATGCTTAATTCATAGGGTCAAAACAAGTGAACACAACAACGCTGCCAGCAGAAAGAGTGCAACAAAAAGGTCTTGGTCAGGACAGGCTACTGATGAACTCTGACAACTGTGAATAAAGAGTCATAATCTTTGACTAGATTTAAGAACTGTTCTGGTTCAAACAGCCTGTCTCGAAGCATAATGTAGAAGTTAATTTTTATATTTTTGGAAACATGACTAGATATATAAGGTATCTAACTATGTGCAGGATGATGGAGAACTCTGGAATAGATTACCAAAAAAAGCAGAAACAAGTTTGCTTGTTTCTTCTTTTTATTGAAGCTGAGAAGAGTCTGGAAACATTTTAGCCTGAAATACTGTAAATCCAATTGTTTTGGGCTAGGTCACTCCTGTCTGAAAACCCCCTTCGAAGCACAATACTTATTTTCATAGCAGTAGTCAGATTTTTCCACTAGCAAAAGATAACGTTTCCTCCACTAACAACAAAGTATCATCTAAATTCTGGGGATAAAAAAGCCCAATAGAGTTTCAGAATATACCCGAATGTGGGACAAGCTAGGGCAGACTTCACTAACCCATAATAAAGTACAACGAATATCTCACAGAGCTGCCCCTAGGACAGAGAGCCCATTTGTATTGTGAGTTTTCACTTAAAGTATGCATGCATCGTAGTTCCACCTTACAAACCTTTACTATCCTTTGTAAATCCTGCATAAAATTTATGGGATGGTATTCACTACTCATCTTCTGGCTTTAAGATACAGTCCATGATTTTCAAAATGACCTACAGTCTTGCCCTTCTAAAAGAATACTGCAGCGTGTACCACAAACTTGCAAAAAATTCAATACCCCACAGCATAAAAATTTCTCATAAAACCTACAATATTCAACTGCGAACGGATTTCCAGATCCACAAGGAATATTTTGCTACCATGAAGTACAGAAGACATCATCTGAACGAGAGCAGTACCCCATATTGTACCTTAAATGATTTAAAATAGAACAAAGAAGACATGAACCTCTCTGCCTTCTGTCTGGCAGAAGAGATAAAATTACTACAGCTTCTGTACTAAAATACCATCCCTAAAGTCTTAACATTTAAGTTTAATTCTATTTTAAAAGTTTTTAAAAGCCCTTAGTATTTTATCATTTAAAGGGTTTAAATTCTACAGAATATACATTTGATGGATTCATACCATTGTATATTAAGGTTGCAAACACCAAGAAACAGTGATAAGATTTGCTTTAGTGGGTCATATTTTCCAATCGAATAGTCTTCCAGAGACTAGGAATGGGTTTTCTACTTGTTAATTATAAAACCCACAGAAACTGGCATCTATCATTTCACAAACATATTTTAAATTGCATTTTTATCCTCACATTACTGCATTTGTCTGAAAAAGCGCATTACATTGCTGAGTATTTGTATCTTTTGTTAAGGGCTGTATTTATACCTACGTAATTTTAAAACATTTCTAAAGTGATTCAAAATACATTGCTCCTATATGGGTACTTATTACAGAACTTCCTTGTTCTTACCTGCATATTCCAATTTCAGTTATGTTCATTAAATATTCCACATTTATCAGTAACGGCCCTATTCAGCAAAGCACTTCTCAGCACAGCACCAACTTAAAACAACTCTGTTATATGGCTCCCAAATTAGCAAGGTCATCTCAGTTTAATCTGCCTAAAACCTGTTTACTATACTGAAAGACGTAGTATGTCTATCAAGAAGACTAAAGCTCATTTTCCTGAAGAACACTGCTCATCTGAAAAAACACAACAGATGGGAGCAATAAAACTTTTGCATTAAAGAAAACAGATTTTGCAGCTACAGTATGAATGCTCCTACTCAAGACATTCTCTTTTGCCCTTCTACCCCTAAATACATATATTCTAGTTTTGCCACACATTTGGCCTTCGTAATTGCAGAAAATCCATTGAATCTGATACAACTTTAATACCTGCTTCATGTACGCATAGCACATGGTCTCTGCAACTCGCTTTCCTTCATCATAGCAGGCTCTTGGACCTATTGGATTCACATGGCCCCAGTAATCCTCATTCTGAGGGTGAACTTCAGGATCTGGAGGGAAAAAACACCACCTTAAATGATCTTCTATCAAAAAGGTGACTATATATATAATGAATCTTCTAGTAGATCACTGGTGTTACACAGTTTAACAGCTTCTCTCTGAATTATGCATTTAAAAGATAGTAAGTTTTCAACAAGATTCCTTAAAAGTGTATTCACTAGAACCATAAAAATGACAGCTAGGGAAGACATGAGACTCTAGTAATATAATTGAGTACAAGCAAACAGCTGCAATCATCTGCTTTCCCCAAAAGACTGTGCAAACACAGGATTAAATTCAACTCTTCTCTGCAAAGACAGACTATGTCAAGGGAAAAAAGTAAGACTCTTATTTAACGTAATTCATAGGAAATATTATAGGTTATGTAGGCAGCACTTTTTACTGTATTTGGACAAAAAGAAAGTAAAGCATCTTCAAATTCTATAAAACAAGAAAAAAGGAAAGAAAAATGGACAAAATGGAGAAGTACTGCATTTCTTAAAGAAAAAAGAGTAGAGTGATGTACCACAATGTACTTGCTATGTTTCTTCTGTTTTATCCTAAGCAATTGTACTAGCTATCACTGGGCACAAACAATCAGGTTTGACAATGCTCTGCTTTGATCCACTACAGAAGCTCTTGATTACAAAACAAACCAACCAACCATCTCCTAGAAAGCTCTGTGTGTGCATGTGTTCACTCTATGTGCTTGAAATGATACAATTTCTTTGTTACATTTCCCCCTCTTTGCTATCTGTGCTGCCTTATCCCCCTTACTGGGATTGAGGTTTGCATACATTACTACTAAACTTTCAAGTGTTATAGTTTAATTTTAGAAAAAATGCTGATGGTCAGTTCTGATTAACCTTCCAGTTTTTACGCAGCTCACTGGCAGGATTACAGACGAACTCCTGCCACATGAGAGCTACAGAGCAATGACAAATGCAGAGAGGTTTTACACCATTATAGAAGCCTAGAGCATTCTTGAAAGTGCCCCAGAAGGTGCTGTGATCTGTACGGCTGCTTCAGTTTCTGTCTCCTTTCTGGCACAGGCAGCCTTAATGAAGCACTTGGAAGCTCTCTATACAACATTGCTTTGAGAACTCCTGTGGAAACAGCTAACATATTTTCTGACTTTATTTTCTGTTCTCTATTTTTCAGCAAAATGACTTTGTTTAGTCAGAGTACAGTACGAGTAGATTCCCTCCACTGGCTTTGCTGACACAACAAAGCCCAATAATGTGAGTTTCAAGTTTTCCCATTCAGCAGGCAGATTGTAGCAGAGCTGTAAGGCTCTAGAACTTGGGTTTGGGTTTTTTTTTGCCTGTTGGTTCCCTGTTCCAGAAGGGAGTTTGTTCAATTACAGAAGAGTCCTTGGGGCTACCATTTTTCTCTATGGAGCCTGACCCTGGATAACGAAAGGCAACAAAGGCAGTAGGAATGCTGAATATGCCAAAACCGCTTATTTGGTTGCCTGGTCATCTTAGTGGATCTCTTGCTTGGCTATTTGCTTTGAATCCTCTTGACTGAAGCTATTCCACCGAAAGTGTACTCTTCGAGGTATGTTTTTTTGCCCTTCCTTGCTTTTTCCTCACAAAGCCTTGCCTCTTGTTACAGAGGTGCTTATTTTTTGTTTGCTTGTTTGTTTTTTTAAAGCCTAGACTCTCACAACTACTAATGTTGAGCAGTTGACAGTGCCTCCACATCTCCATTAACCTCACAACACTGCTGTTATCAATTAGGCAAGAGCAGGCACACAGTCTGTAACACACCCCAAGGAAGCACCAAAGATTCTATTTGCATCCAGCTAGCAATTCTATCAGTCATTCTCTAGCTACTTCACTTCTTACTAACAGCAAAAGGAAGGAGGAGAGATATGGCACCGTTGCTCAATATTACATTTTAAGACACACCGCAATGGCAGGCATGCACAATCACTACTTTCTCAGCTTGGAGGTTATGTCCTTGTCTCTTGCACTGTGCAGCACACGCTAGGGCAATTGCTAAATCCTAACAGAATTGGGGAAGACAGAAGCAGATTTGCTACTGAAATTATCTTTCTTCATAGGTTTTTCGTTATGGCATCCAGATTTTAATCAGAGTTCAACACTCAAAATTCCCCCACAAGCCATTCTGAAAAAGAACCGTAAACTAAGACATAGGAAAGTTACAAACTTTGAGCTTCCTTCCAGCACTCTGACTAGAGATTTAAACTAGTACTAACACCAACATTTTAAGCTGAGAGAAGTAAATCTGATAAAGAAATCAAGCTAAGACAGTTACGAAAATCTATCAATCATCTGACAAACAGTTTGTAAATATCCTTTTACACAGTCACATCTCAAGAGCTCTAAACACTGTTTTATCCTTCTTACCTCCATATACCTCTGATGTAGAGGCCAGCAGCAGCCGTGCTCCAACACGTTTGGCTAATCCTAAATTTTGTGCAGGGAAAAAACATAATTACATCAAGTTCAAGAATCTTTCAGTCACATTAACTGAATACAGAATAACATGTTACAAGACAAAATCAATCATTTTCCCTTTATTATGACCCTTTAAACAGCTTGGATGATCCTACCCACCACTCGAGATTATTCTGCATCCATTTCAATGACTTTCTGGCCTTCAAGTTGGCATGGCCAATCAAAAAAATCTCTCATCTATGCTGTGTAACTATCTGGTACCTCAATAGCTTCTAAATCACTTTATTCTCTGAATTGTACTCACTAGAGTATCACTCAAATAAGAAACTCACTTGAGCTAATGCTCGGGATTTTTTTTTTCCTCCTATTAACTCTTAGAATCACTGACAGTTCAAGCAGCAGGATATGCCAAATGGATCAAAGACGGCAGGAAAAAGTAGCATTCTTTTCACGGGCCCATTTCCAGCATTAAAACCAAAAGACAAAGCCAAAAATTATGCCTTGTAATTATCTAGCATGAAGCTAGACATTAAGTGTTCTTGCAGACTTTGCTAGCCAAGGCATGCATAAGAGGGTGCAGTGCTCTTCATATTCGGGCTTTACAGAGCAAATACAGTTCCACCCTGTTCAGTGTTTGCTGTGGTGGAATGGAACAGTCACTCATGGCAAACGTGGGAATGTTCCACAGTCACCGCAGCGAGAAGTGCGGTCATGGACGTAACTTTTATAGCAAAGTCCCATACTCTTAATTGTTCCTAGGAATTCTATAATTACTGCACAGTTATGACTCTATAGCCAAGTTACAGGCTGAAGCTCTTGTGCTTTGATAGCTGAGCTTGCATGTTGTCAGCATTCATGTGCAGATAAAGTACAAAAACATTCAAAGAGGGGAAAATAACCCCCTTATTTTTCTCAAAGAATCAACTTCTTAAAATGTTCAACACATCTGCTCCATCCTCCTCTCCCTCCAGTAACTCTGTCTAGGTTATATTACATCTAACAAAGTTAAGTAAGGAAAAAGATTTCCACTTACCCAGCATGTTTAATGTCCCAATAGTGTTGGTCTTTAATGTTTTTATAGGATTATACATGTAATTTGGAGGAGAAGCAGGAGATGCTAGATGATAGATCTGGTCCACTACAGAAAAGCAGGGTTGGGGGGGGAGAAAGCATTATTATTTTACCATGTAACATATTAAATGAGAAAACATTAGGGTCAAGAAACAAGTACTTCTTTCTTCATTTCCTACCACTGCAACTCAGCACCTCCTATATTGCTACCTACAGATGATATATAAGTATGCAAACCCGTTGCAACCCAAAACAAGACTTACTTTTTAGTAAAACAAAAACTAAAACATAGCATATATCAACACTATCGACACAAATACAGAAGTCTGTCTGGGTGTTGACGTTTTTCGCTTGTAAAAATTTTAGTTATGAGTACTTCAAAGATGCTTAGAAGCTGCACAAGTATATGCAACTGATGCCCAACCTAATTTAAAATAAGGTAGCTTGGGTACTGGCAACAGATTGCCGAGGTAGTGCAAGTCTCAATCTTAACTAATAAAATTTGCTGCATTTCTGTGACAAATGCCAGTACGAACCTCATGAAGTTTAACAAGGCCAAGTGCAAGGTCTCGCACATGAGTCGGGGCAATCCCAAACATGGATACAGGCTGGGCAATGAGTGAATTGAGGAGAAGGACTTAGGAGTACTGCTGGATGAAAAACTGAACGTGAGTTGGCAATGTGCGCTTGCAGCCCAGAAAGCCAACCATATCCTAGGCTGCATCAAAAAAGAAGGCAAGGCTCTGGGGAGACCTTATAGCAGCCTTCCAGTACTTAAAGAGGGCCTACAAGAGAGCTGGAGCGGGGCTTTTTACAAGGGCATGCAGTGATAGGATGAGGGAAATGGTTTTAAACTGAAAGAGGGTAGATTTGATTAGATATTAGGAAGAAATTCTTTACAGTGCGGGTGGTGAGACACTGGAACAGGTTGCCCAGAGAATCTGTGGTTGACCCCTCCCTGGAAGTGTTCAAGGCCAGGCTGGATGGGGCTTTGATCAACCTGGTCTAGCGGAAGGTGTCCCTGCCCATGGCAGGGGGGTTGGAACTGGATAGTCTTTGAGGTCCCTGCAACCCAAACCATTCTATGATTCTTAATTTAACAATTATTCCTAGCACAAGAGAACAGAGAGAAAAAAGAGAATAAAGGCTGTAACAGATTTTAAATTCAAAGGCCAAATGTATCATCAATCAGGACGTCCTTTTCTCTCCAACTTCCGCTTCAGTTTATCTCTACCCTAAGCTAAATGAATTGTGCTGTGCTGTCTATTCATCCAGTAGTCAGGCTCACTTGTTTATTTTCAGCTATTTACCCATTTTCATAAAACGGTCTATTTCTAGAACAAGCATGGCAGTAATTTCTATCAAGGTATTTCAGAGGACACGTATCGGTATCACAAATTATGTTTGATACAAGGAAAACAAGCACACAGGTCTTCGCTCAACTTTCGTTTTGCAATGGGTCATTGGGAAAGTTGCTATTTCTCTACTTCAGAACTTCAAAGAGCTTAGCTCACCCCGGCAAATTTAAACAACTGAAAAAAAGCTCAAGAAGCTGTGCAGTACACCCAAACCAGTCTTAAATATGAAACCTAAAAGAATCCCAAGATATTAGTTGATTAATATTCGTAATCATGAAAATCTTAGGTAAATCATATTTTGAGACCAGCTTCAGCATATCAGGGTTGCAAAACGTGTTGCATGAGGTAAGAACGCAAAGGCTGGAGGTACAACGGGGGAAAAAAAATTATTTTGTTAAATTATAATAAAAACAAACCAATAAAAACTGGACTCATTTTCACAAGCAGCATCTGATATTCAACAAAGCAACCTGTAAGCCCTTCATAACACAACTATTGTAAACATAAAAATGTCTTTGTCTCTTACGTAACATGAATCATGGTTAAACAGAACTACTTAAAAAATAACACTGATAAGTGAATGCCAAAAAAACCTGAACATAAGATCAAATGAGAGATAGTAACACTTAAGAAAGAAAAAGAACAAATACCCTACCAAGGTCATCCAAGAAAAGTAGTCAAAAGGTGATGTAAGAATTAGAATGGCAGGATGGAAGAAGGGAAAGTAATTCCTTCTTTGTGTTACAAAAGGAAAGTATGTTTTTTTAAGAAGATGCAGCACTGAAACCTGAAAGAACCTGCAAAAGTCAAGGCTAGCTGCTATTCCAACAGAAGACAATCTTGCACTATATAAGGCTGTCTTGCCCTAGAACAGAACAACTATTGGTCAAACATTTTTCTTCTAAGTATTTTTCAGGTGTTTTATAATTAACAAACAGCAGCAAATTACAGCAATATAAAATAAAGCTGTATTTTGACAATGTATTGATTACCATTAGCCCTCTGTTGGGTTTAACTTTCACAGTATCTGAGACATAATGAACCTTTTTCCTCCAGTTTTAAACTAGTTCTTCTGCCAAAACCAGGGCAGAAGGATCATTGACTTTCAAATGAAAAAAAAAAAAAAAAACCAAAAAACCAAACTTGCCCCAATTTTTCTTTTTCTCCATTTGAATATAACTATACTTGCTTAAACAGCACAGGCTGTATATGAGGTACAACTAGTAGGAAAAAAATATGAAATATGAAGTTATCGCCTCCTCTCAACTAGCCAAGAACACTGAAATGTTAGACGAATGTGTTTCCTGTTGAATACTCCCCTTCTTTCCTGATTCCTGAATTTCATTTGACAAAGCAAGCACACAATCCTTTGCTTCCTGAATTCTCTCGAATGTAAAAAGTGGAGTGGTTAGGGTGACAGTGTAAGTGGCTTGTTTTATCTATGTGAGATGTATCTATTACTTTTCAACAATCCTTTAAGCAATGAAAAAATTAAAAGTAGTTAAAAGCCTTCAAAAACACAAGCATCTCTTCATATTAAAACATTACAGCCTTTTTAAGGTAAGCATACGTTCTGATAACAAAGCTTTAAAAATACTAGCAAAATTGTTAAGGTAAAATATTTAGCCTGCTTTATGAACCCTTACTGAAGCGTGCTTGCACATGCAGTCAACGTTTTTGTAGATTAACTGTCATTTTTAAGTCTACTAGGCAAGCTCACAACTCCTGTGAGCGCATGCTGACTCACTTGTATGAGGCATGTCAAAGTTTACCCCATGTTGCATCTTCGCATTATTGCCCCAACACAAGAAATCCTGCAAAATAATTTATGATTGAATTTTATTCACTGCTTAAGCTTAACATGTCACCAGTGACCAAAATAAGGAGAAAATATTTCAAGGCAAACCTCATCACACAGAACAATTAACTATCAGCATAAAGACAAGATCAGCTTCTAAGGCAACCTGCTCAACACCATCACCCCCATGTTTTACCATCTTGACAGAGTAATGGTATTTGACAGTTAGTATGATCCAGCAGATGCCACAAAATATATCTTCTACTTATATGCTGCCATGCTCTCTTTGGTCTACAGCTGCTAATCTCTAAAGCGGAGATGACCAGCTGCCTACAAGATGACAAAACAGCCCAAAAACTAGAGATGCATTTTGGCATACATGTCACATTGGTGAAGACTTATTCTCACATTAAAAAGTGCAGAGAAATACAATTTCATGTAGCAGACTGCTCTGCTATTTGCTCTCATATCAACAGAAACTGTACTTCCATTCACTATCAGCTCCAGTACAGTACCAAAAGAGAGCTTTTCACAGAAGGCAATCTGTAGTAGCAACGCATTTAGTATCCAAAGATGGGTCTGGCACAGAAAGCACTGGAGGAAGCGAGCTCCCAGCTCAGCCTTGATTCAAAGGCCTACCTGTGCTCCCAACGTAATTGAAACTTTTAGGATTCTGTCTGCAACATGAAAATGGGTAATTGTTCTGTGTGATGAAGTGTGACGTGGAATAATTTCTCCTTAATTTGGTTATTGTTGACATTGTAAACTTCAGTAGCGAACAAAATTTACTCAAATTATTTTGCAGCGTTTCTTGTTGGGGCAATAATGCAAAGATATAGCATGGGGTAAAGCTTAATTGGTCTGTTGAACTTTGACATGCCTCCTACAGATGAGCCATGAATATGGATGAAATACACGACTGCCTCAAGTTATCCCTCTGAAGGTAAGCACCCCCTTCTCACAGCACGGTACTGTCATGAAACCACAGAAAAGACGTAGACTGGAAGCTGATGAAAGAAATGCTCAGAGAAGCCGCTGACCGCTGCTTGCAGGCAGCAGGTAACTCAAGCTCAGTAGCTCAGAAAAATGAGCAAAATAATGGCTAAAGCCACATGCAGCCAACGCAGAGTTGAACTCTGACCTGAGTTTTATGCTGTTTCTCTCCACCTATTCCTTTATAATCCTTTTCTAAATCTGCTTTTCAACAGGCCCTGGCAGAATTTTTGCAGAGTGAAAATGTCACTTCAAAGCATCGTGGTCCGTCAGTAACTTACTGCCCAATCCAAATCTGTCAAAGCAGAAGTGAACACTTAGGCCTTCCAACCTCCATCCACTTTATTTTTGTTGTTTTTTAGATACTTGCTGAGTTTTTGATACACAGCAGCTCCTATACGAATGGTTCCTTTAATGGCACATGGCAGTTCAGATGAACAGAGACAAAAGCTACCTTTCCTTTTGCTGCATCAGAATACAGCTAGGCCTGTGATTATCCAAGTGGCCGAAGCTATAAACAAATGCAAACAAAATACAAAACCCCAAAGGTTCCTTGCAATCTTCAAATTTATTTATTTTTAAACAAGAAGCTAAGTGTAATGGATAGTGGTCAAAAAAAAAAAAAGAACTCTCTTTCCTCAACATATTTCCTCCCATATGCACAAAGGCAAAAACAGACCCCTGTGATGAAATGGTTCAGCAAAAGCAAAACTAGCAGATACACAGAAGTTGGGACATTTGCCAAGTGTCACACAGCCATCTTCTAGACCAAAGGGACAGGCACCCAGGCAGCTCCAGGACCATCTCCTCCTTGCCTAGGAAGGAACCTTTAGACTATCAAACTTTAGACCAATTCAAAACATCACTCATTTTCCAAAACATTTAGAGTGTTGGACACTTCAGGAAGGTGGAAAGGCAAGTTTCTTCCCTAAAATGGCCAGATTTGAGAAATTAAGTTGAAGATATTGAGACAAGTACAGTTATTTCTCCTTCTACCTTCCCTCTTTTAACTGTTAGGTCTAAAAAAGGCATACTCTCTGGTCTCGGAATTTCAGCAGGCCAGTCAGACATGCCAAAGCCACCCACCTAGCTTGGCTGACAATCTCATGTGCTCTAGCACAAAGCTGGCAGTTATTTAATACAGCAGGCAACTTAAAACTCTCCTCAAGCCAGAACTGTGGAAAGCTATCCTAGAGGATTAACTGTTTGGGTGACTAGGACAGCATCTACTGGTAGACAGAAAAAAATGCACCTTGTAATTGACCTCCACGCCTCTTCCTTTTGTATAAGTGTCCTGGTTTGGGCCAGCATAGAACCAATTTTCTTTTAGCAACTTTACTTTTTAGTTAAGTCTCTTCTGAGAAGCTGTACTCTCTGAAATGAACTGCATGTTTTTCCAGACAGTAGCTGCTTCTAGCAGTGATAAGGCTCGGTGTTTATAGTTAGTGCTGCAACATCAGTAGGAACGGTCTGCAGTAAGGCTCTTGCTTATAGTTATCCCTATGGAGACCAAGGTCGATGCTTGCTTCTGCTGACTTTCTTATGCACTGGAACGCGCAGAGAAGCGGTCACACCTGCGACCCTGCGGTGGGGAGGAGCGGGTGGGACACGTGACCCAAACCTGACCAAAGGGAGTATTCCACCCCATACGCATTGTACTTGGTATAAAACCAAGGGAACACGAGGGTCACTCTCTCTTCTTCTGTGGCTGGCGTCTGAGGAGGACTCTGTCTGATTCTTCTGCTGTTGATCCTGATCTATGCATTCCTGAATTCAGCTCCTGCCTGCTGCTGAGTACAGTCCGGGACTTTCCGAGGGCATGCCCCGCAGCGTCCGGGTGACGTATTTGTTGTCAGTGGAGGGGGGAGCTCAATATTGGTTTTGTATATATTTTTATATATTTCATATTGTTTTCCTATTATTATTATACATTATTATTGTAGTTAAAGCTGTTTTAACTTTTCCAATTCATAAGTCTTTCCCTTTTCTCTTCCCCCCTGCCCCCCACTTTTAGGGAGGGATGGGGTTAAAAACCAGCATCTGTCATCCGTTTAACAGCCAGCCAGCCCAGCTTTAAACCATGACAATGAGGTAAAGAAAAAAATTTTTACAACATTTGATTGTGCCTGCTAAGAAGCCTTGAGCTAGCTTTGCAATTAAGCCATAGCGCAATTAATTGAAAATGACTGCGGGAAAGGTTGTGCAAAGCTTTACACAGATAGGTAAGGACCATAAAAGAACAAACTACAACAAAATTCTGCAAGTTTTGTATGTAATCATATCAGGGGCTAGAACTCTGTAAGCCACTGTGAACACAGCAGAGCAAGAAGTACCTTACCAAGCACAGGATAGTAGACTAGTGATGAAATAAAGAAACATCAAACAAATTTTTCATGTTACAGTTTTGCTGAAAAAAATCCCCCAAATTAAATCCATTTCAAAACAGCACAGACATAGAGGCTGGCATAAACATTCAAGCCATCAGGTACCCAGTTACAAATAAAGAAGTCTACGATCAACATAAATAAAGTTTTAGTAACATATTGTAAGGTCAACAGCAACTAAAATTTGTCAGTTATGTCCTTTTCTATGTTAAAAGCTCAACCCATCCTGTACTTTAGTATACACGGACTCTAATATCTAAATCCAGACACAAACGTTCAGTCTTGTGGTTTTTTTAATGCTGAACAAGTATGTTCAATATAATCACTCACTTCTACAAAATATTGCAATAAAATGACCTTCCCTCATATCATCTCTCTTTGCTTTCCAGTCGGTATCACTGCATGCATTCTGCTTGCTTCCTAAGTGCACAGGAAGGGTAGAATCTACCACTTTTTCTATGATCAGAAGTGACATTCCTGACCTTCATCTTCAATTTCTGCCTTCAACATGTGTCATGGTACTAGAAAGGACTAAGCGGGTCACTAACTCCACTAAGCACCTGCATCCGTCATTGTAGCTGGCTGGTCAGGAAGTACTAAGCAGAAAAGCTTTGATCAGAAGCATACAAACAAGTTTCTACAGCTTACATATATGGATTTTTTTTGTAAAGAACAGCTATGCCAATTCCATTCCTGTAGGTCAGGCCAGAGAAGCTGACACAGTTAAGTGAGACATTTCTATTGCACGGAACTAGAAAGGACTACAAATACAAATCCATTCTCCTAATGTTAAAAATGTTGCCTATAACTTAAGGCAAACTAGAATAACTTTACAAAGGTTTACCACATTGCTGTTACTGGAGCAGTTTTGGAGAGCTCCACCAAAGACCCAGGCACCACTGCACTTGGCTCTGGACAAACAAAATTAAGTAGCATATGTTAAATTCTGCCTTGTCACGAGTTTCCAAAATCATACCACTTAAAACCATCAAGGTGGAATGTACTAAGTATCTAGCAGATGGAACGAAGACTAGGGGAAGAAAAATCTGGGATAGGAGCACTGAAGAAAAAAAAAAGCAATGTATTGAAGGCACTCACACAAAAAATTAGAAGCCGTGTTTGTATGTGCCTTAAGTTACCAGTGAAATGACCTGGAGACAGAACAATCTGGGATTTAGTAAAATGACTTTTGGAAGGCTGTTATTCACAAGAATACAATAGTCTATTCTTCTGGTCAATTTTGTAAGACTGTTGGTTTTAGCCTTAAAAGTCAACTCAGACTCACAAGCCAGTGACGTCCTTAAGAACAAAAGCATTTTTAGTCCCAGTCAAAGCAATGATCTATTAAAGTTCTGTAAATAATGTTATTTTATATACCTATGTGCATGACAGTAACAACCTCATACCTTTAGAAAACTCTAAAAGCCAATCTCCGTATCACTGTATATGTCATGTACTCAACCTCATACCTTTAGAAAACTCTAAAAGCCAATCTCCGTATCACTGTATATGTCATGTACTCACACTCATACCTTTAGAAAACTCTAAAAGCCAATCTCCGTATCACTGTATATGTCATGTACTCACAGCACTTCTCTCAACTTGCAAAATGCGTTTCTATTCTATCATTTTGAAAGTTCCTCAATGAAAGTCAGAATAGCCCAACATAAAAAACAAACTACCTTCACATTCACAACAGTCACCAAAACACAGCCAACATTTAAGAAATGCTTTGCCAGAAAGTGGATTGCTGGTATCAAGAATAATAATTTAAAGAAAAAAAAAAAACAAAAAAATCAGCTTGCTTTAACTGATCTCCACATCAGTTATTACTTACAAACTCATTTCTTCTCACTTCATACTACATTAGTTAGGCAGTGCACTTGCATTTGTTTTAAAAATCTGTCTTTGAGCATCAGAATGGAACTACTCCTCACTACCCTGACCAAAAAGAAATAACTTACTCTGCCTTCAGCTGCCACAGACTGCAACTTCAGAAGTATTATATGAACGTTTTACTAAGAGCTCCTGTTTAAACAGTAAACCACTGGAGGCCATCAGCAAAATTCCTACGCTGCAACTGTGCTCCTATGGTTCAAAACCAAAGGGGGCAGTGCGATCTAATTAAGTTGGAAAGAAACAGAAAAATCTCTAAAAAAGCATAACCCTTGAGGACTCCTGTTAACATCTTTCCAAGGGAAGAGGATCTTTAAGCTGTATAATTTTTTGATATAATGATAAAGCATTCAAAAGATACTGTGCATTTGTGATTAGGGAAATGAAATCAGCTCAACTGAGTCACTGTTCATTAAGCATTGGGAATCTGTGGCATTTTCAGGCCTGGTTTTGTTTCAAATTTGTGAAAGGAGTGGTTAAAACCAAACCCCAAACCAAACAAAAAAACCTCACAACCAACCAAAATGTGTTCACGCGAACTGTGGAACAGTTCAGCGGAGAAGGAGATCTTTTAAGATTCAAGAGATGTCTGGAGTAAAGGGAACGTGCATGTATCACCTTATAGAAGGTTGTTTCAAGACTTCCAAACGTTGCTGAACAAGTAAGAAGAAGAAATGTCAGTGGGAGAAGGAAAGGGGCTGTGCATACCTGTCTGACATCATCTTCCAGTTTTATTCAACTGCTGTAGCTCCTGTGGACAAGAAGGTGTCTGTACCTTAGGGTAGTTGATAACCAGACCTCAAGACTGAAGACTGAGAGGTATTCCTTGCTTTTAAGGAGTCCAGTTTGTGGTATGATTGCCATCTTACGACATCACCTTGAAACTGGCTTATGTTATTGTGTGCATGGCTTTTTGGGAACTTGGTGGGATATACAGTTTGGGGACTTTTTTAGGGGGGGTTGATTTTGGGGGGATTTTTGTTTGGTTGGGGGGGTTTGGCTTTTTTTTGTTTGGGGTTTGGGTTTGGTTTTTTTTTTTTTTTTTTT
>VZSC01002025.1:49701-70672 GCA_013398225.1 Steatornis caripensis
TTTTTTTTTTTTTTTTTTACACACATTCAAGTGTAACAATAATTCACAGCATAAATACAGATTTCAGTGGTTTAGAAGTGTTTAAAGATAAAAACTTTTTTACCCCCTACAAACGCAGAGTCAATTTTAATGCAAAGGTGGGTATATACAAGACAGCACGAATCCTTGAGTCACTATGCAAGCCAAGTACATTACTTCTGTCCTACATTTATTTAACCTTAAATTTCATTTCGTAGTTTTAATGCAATTCTGTCTGTTACCATGAAGTGGGGTAGATCACAGTAACATCAGATCAAGCACTCATTCTCATTTGTTCTCCAACTAATATCTGTGTATCAATTAAGGTCTGCAGGAACATGAGCCACAGCTCTCAAGTAACCACCTTAGGGTGCTCATAATCTTAAAGAATGTAGAGAATAAGAGGCAGAAAATAAACACAGGTGGATTTCTGTACTTTTTTGCTGATAATACAGAAATGAGTAATAGATTCGTTTCTTTATATGCTACCCTTAAGAAAAGAAAATCTGTGCTGCTGTAGCAAAAAACCCCGATTTATTAGTGGATTAAAACTCCACGTAAGGGTTAGGCTGAAATGAAAATACCTTTAAAATTTCCAAGTACTTCAAAACCAACACAACTCAACTACAATAAAAAAACCCTATTATGCAGAGTTTGGAAAATCTTCTTTTCAGATTTTTTTTTTTTTACTATTTTCTCTCTTTCAAGATTCCTAAACTACTTTCACTCCATTAAAGAATTCAGAGCCTTTGCTTTTCTGCTTGAAAAAGCCTAAGTGAAGCTATGTTCTTGTCAGTCTTCTACTGACATCTCCAAATGGTAAAGCAAAGGAAATGCTAGTGGAGGAGGAGTAAGTCGTTCAGCACTACAGTAAACTACAGGTATCCCAAGTCTGAGAAATTAGATGTGTGTTTAGGTGATTTGTTACTGTTTCTGGCCAATCCAGATCAAGATCGAACAATGCTGAGTGACACTTCATGTCATGGATGAAACATGACTCAAACAAGGCAGATTTTAGCTTCATAGTGATGCTTACACACACACCAAAAAAAAAAAAGCATTGCGGTTTAGTGAAAGGTACACATCTAAACTCACTTCCCATATCAAAAGGGCAAACATCGTTCTTTTTAGATCAGAAATTAGGTCTTCTTCAGAAACAAAGTACTGAGTACTTTCTCCAGAATTTAAGTGTCAGGTGTCCTTATACGACCTTGTTTAAACAGAACAGCAAATAAAAAGGAATTATTTAGATACAAACCTTCTTTTGTTATGACTTCACATTCATTCCAATTTCTATTTACAAGTAAAAAGGGAGAAACTGGGACTAAGAAAAGAAGTAGTGATCCATACACCAAATTGTTAATCTGTTACAGTAACCACCCCTCATTGCCTCACTTTTTTTCCCTCCCTTTCCTACGTTGGAATATAAACTCTGCACTGAAATGAAATTTTATCATGTTCCTACACCAGTATATTGAAGTTAATTTTATTTTAACACTTTTGCCATGCCAGCTGTAATTTATATTGTTGGAGGATGAGAAAACATTCAATACACAGCCTACTGAACAACACATTATAACTTGTTGTCAGTACAAAACAGGGAATTGGTGACTTAATTACACACAACATGAGTGAGGTAGCTGAAGGATCTCCAAATTCCCATTCATTAGTGCTTAGTAACTGGGCACAGTGATAATCCTCTGAGAAGGTCTAAAGTGTAAACAGTCAGTAAGAAGGTAATGCAGGGGGGAGATTAGGAAAGCTGACAAACTGAACTGGATGAAGTATAAGCTACCAGCACCTGGAGTCAATTAATAAGATCCCAGTCCCATTATCCTGTCAGTGGAAGCAGAAGTTTGAAGTAACATAACACGCAGTAACTGCACCAGCGCATTGTCAGAGCACAGAAGCAGCATGTGTTTGCAGGACCATTTCAGTAGTGTTGTCAGGAATTCACCACAAGCAATAACAAAAGAGATGCAATTGGTAGGGATTTTCCCTGTGAAATTCCATCCAATTAGAATTCAGCAAGAATAAAAAATAAAACCTCAGATTCATCTTTTTGTTTAAAAAAATGAAACAACTACATTACCACAAAGTTTTAAAGGGATGGAACACACCCTCGAGAACTGCTGTGTAATTTGAGCAACCTTTTCATTGATTCACTATACACTTATACACTCCAAAAAAAGTCTATAAATGCATATCTGCCTCAAATAGGACTATGTTAATGCTGTCTTACAATTTGGCATAATAGTTTGAGGTTATTGATAGTTTCGATGTTGAGTTACTTCCACTTCCCCAAAGCGCGATGTTTTTTTTGTTTCTTTCTTTGTTTAGGTTTTTTGTTTGTTTGTTTTTTATTGAAAACTTGGGAAACTCAGGCTGCCATCTTCCTATTCTACAGGCTATAGAATGCTTGCACCTAAAAGGAGAAACAATGTTTTCCACAGAGGACACATAAGGCAATTAAGGAAAGTAAAGACTTGCCCTCTGAAGGAGCATATTCTCCTCTCAACTAACCATACACAGTTGCAGGATCTAGAGTAACTGCAACTCTGAATTAAACTTCTCAGTTCATGGCATATCTAGATCACAGACTATGTGCAGGCACACAGTGACACAAGATAATGGATACGACAGATAGACTGACCCACTACCACCTTGCCTTCTCACAAAATCAGTCACATTAGAAAGTTTTTAAGATTTCCTTCTCTCTGTCCACTCAGAAAGGAAGAACTGATATCAAAGACAAAAGAGCTCTGAACCTCTCACTCCACACTGGTCACAGAAATTAGGCTAAAAATAAACAAAGCATACAGGTATTAGATAGACCAACCCAGAAGTCAGTGCATAAATTTAATTTCTTTACAGGCATATATACGTAATGAGGGTAAACCACAACAGAACGCAGATACTACAGCAGAGACTACTTACCTTCAATGTACAGGGGCTCAACGACATCGTGATTTATCAGTTCGAAGTTCTCATGACCAATCCAGTGCTCCACATTTCTTTTCCTGCCCGTAAAGAAGTTGTCCACAACTGTAACCTCATGGCCATCCATCATTAGTTTGTCAGTAAGATGAGAACCCACAAACCCTGCTCCTCCAGTTATCTGCGTTAGGACAGTTGGTATAAATTTCTTTTTCTTTTTACAGAAACACCAGACAAAGTCTACAAACATGAAGACAGAAGAACAGTAGCTTTCAGGTCTTTGCTTACCCCAGGGGAAACAACTCCATTTCCATGCTTAAATCTTTTCATCCAATATTTACAGCATTTAAAATTTCAAGAGATGCTTCACACATTTCATCACTGTCAGGCTAGAAGTTCAGCTAACCATTCACATCAACAAAGTCTCTTCTTCAGATTAATTTTTTTCTTTTTTTCCTTCAAATTGGATTGTGCCCTTTTTATGTGACAGAAAAGCCTAAAGAGACCCAAAAAGGTAAGAGGAGAATTCTCTATGATCCTCATTTCTCAGCAAAGAGATGACAGAAGGCCAGATTATTTTTGTGAAAGATTTATAATATCAGAAGTGTCAAATCCAGCTTTTGTCTTGTTTAAATGGAATACATGTGAGGTGTTCTAACTACATACTACAAATACTTTCGCCCTTCACAGAAGGAAGGAAGGAAGCATATTCTTAGATGAAAGCAAGTCTTTAAAGATCTCTCATTTGAAATATCTGTTAAACCCCAAATTACTCCTTTTGTGTTTTGATGCATCCATAGCTCACATCCTATCATTCTGTTCTCAGCCTCTCATACCAGTAGCTCTGACATCGAGCATTTGCCTGTCTTGGAATTTTATGATGTTTTACTGCAAAGAAATAAGCGGAAGTAAAATATTTAAAAACTTGTATTCTCATTCCATTGCAGATGTAGAAGCAAGAAGTTCCTCATCTTTTCCATTTCTGTACCTCAACCTTCAACAGTCAACAAATAACAACAACAACATCACTAACTCAGTATTGAAGCAGTCAACACAGTAAGTAGAACTGCAAGTTGTGAGACATCCAGACAGACATATCTGGGGAAGCAATTATTTCCTCTGCGCTTCATCAGCTGTTTTCAAGAACATACAAAGACATGACAGATCACCACTCTCAAAGAAAGAGGGCACTTGAAAAAGCCTCATGTGGCATCAGCGACATTGTATGATTGCATGATCAAATTCACATTTTGAAAGGGATTCAGCTGTTGATCTCAATTCTTCAGCTGCAGTGACAACTAATCAAACAACAAAAGGACACGGTGAAATTGTCAAGCAGGAGTCTAATGAATGGAAGAAGTGCCACAATGGCAAAGTGCCGCGCGGAGAAGTTTGTAGATGCCTGAAGTTCTTTCCCTTTGGGCTAGTCAAAGCCTGAACACTTATCCTGCCCACTCTCTTCCCATCCACTATCAAAAAAAAGCCAGATTAGCAGAAGTTTTCTTTTTAGAAAAACCCAACCAAAACCCAAGACAGACACAAAGGTAAATAGAAAGCTATCAAAAACTGAAAAGGAAAAAAAAGATTAACTATATCTGTTGTCTTGTGTAAAAACTTGAATGTCCACTTACTTGTATTCTCACACTTGTTTTTCTTCTTAAAAATGTAGGGACATTAGTGTGTCAAAGACATTGTAAGTACCAGTTAATAAAAGAATCATTTAGTCAGTCTATCTAGTTATTCTTTTGGATCTATCAGGGCTTCCTTGTAGCAGATTCAATGTGATTCAGTTCCTTGACAAACCTGAAGGAGGAAGAGGATTTAGGAGAAGCCCTCTTTGAAAAAAAGAAAAAAATCTCAGGGCTCCCACTATCCTGGAACAGACAGGTGGGAAGAACAGGTTTCTGGCAGAACACTGTGAACAAGGAAAGAAGACAGGTAGTAACAGGGAGAACAGCCCTCTGCCAGGTGCCACCACTTACCAAAGGAAAAACAATATGCATGCAAAACCTACTCCCATAAGCTTATCCTGACCTTGAAACAAGCTGCAGCTTTGCTGAATGTTCCAAGGGTTTTGCCTTTTTGTGGTGATCAGGACGAAAGCTTTCTGTAGATGACCTGAACCTACCCATTCAACTGAGGCCCAAGGAAATTCCCTGCTGCTACTTCTATTTCCAGGATTCCAGAGAAGACAAACTTGATCCTCGCAATATGCCTTTGGTGCAGTAAAAGAAGGTGTCTTCTTCCTCATCTCCCTTTTGGAAAAAAACATAAACTAAACCAAGCACTGCTTACAGCTATGCTATACGCAAGAAAAAAAGAAAAAAAAAGCACAAACCAATTTTGTCTGGAAAGAAGTTTCCAGTTACTTTCAATCTGTAAGTAGTTTTTATGATAAATCTCTGTTAGCTTTATTAACATCTCACTTCCATAGGTGCTAGATAAAGAACTACTTGGAAAAGGAGCTGAATTTCCCCTGGAAAAGTAAACAAGTGTATAAATTAATTTCTTATCATTACTTGAGGCTACATTAAAAAATGATTTATCACTGAAGCTTTCTGTATAACCTTCCTGTAATCACTCATAAATCAAGGTCAATATACTTCATTTCTAAATATGACTTCCTGCAAATCACAATGACATATTAATCTACAAAATCACATACTGTGTGTGAATCATTTCCATATCAGAACTGAAGCACCAGCACTGGGGCTTAAACAGGCATTCTTTAATAAGACATCATTAATAAAAATATTTAATTACTTATTAGTGCCAAGATGCTTGGTAATTCAGCATCTACTACAAGGCACAAATATTACTGATAATTTCCTCCACTACAGGCACTTAAGAGTTTGTGTATTTGCTAGACAGATGCATTTCTGCTGTCTTCCATCAGATTCAAAACATCTAATGTCCCATATGGAAATTTTATTTTTTTTATTTTATGCTTTAATTGGTCTACCACATTCAATTCAGAAAAAACCCACACAGCAGACTGAACCAATGTTGATGCTATCATCCATAGTATCAACAGAATTCCTTCTCTTGCATATGAAAGTCTGTGGCCTAGTCACTTCAGAGAACTGAGCAAGTACATAAAGCATGCACAAAACGACCAAGTTTTGAGCTCTTCTGAATCAAAGTGCGTTGAATCAAGTGAGTATCTAGTCTCAGCTGAATTATCACCCCTAATAGCAATCCTCTCCAAATAGAGGCAGTATAATAAAAAAATAAGTGCTACAACTGTTGTCTGATCAGGTCAGCACTGTGGAGACTGCATTCAGAGAAAAAAAATCACAATTTAGAATGGATTCCAGGAAAAGACGCGGTATCAACAAAATATGAAGCAAATCATCCATCAAAGTTCGCTTGGCTTGCCAATTCTTCTGTATACTCCTGAGAAACTCCAAAGTGTCATGCAAGGTCTTACATGAGCCCTCAATAAGCTGACTTCAGCTACTCAAAAGAACATTTTTCTTGTAGGATTAGGACAGTGACATTGTAACAGAACAAAACTGCCCACATGGGCAGGAGGCTTGTGAAAGCCCATCTGAGTTCCCACTGAACTAGTCCCCAACCACAACAGATAATAAATGACTGAATAAACTCACTGATCCTGTTGGCCAGCTTTCTCTTTAGTAATTTAAACTCCACAAAATACGCGGACAGGAAAACACTCCTGTTCCAACTAATTGCCATCACTGTTGAAGCTACAGGCTTCATCAAAACATCAAGCATCTTTAAGAGGTAAAGTTTAAAAGCTAGTATTAAGAGCTCTATAGTCTATTAACAGCTTGCATCGATACTTTTCTTGCTTACACAAAAACCACGACATTAAGGTAACTTCATTACACTTGGACACATGAGCACACGACTTAGGAATTTTCAGAATTAAGCCTCTCTTTGAGGTTTTCCTCAGTGTACCTTCCACATACAACAAGGGAATGGGGAGCCTAGAGGTCTATCTCCTTCAGATTGTCATAAAAATAACAGAGTAACACTGAAGAACTAAACTAACTTGATAACACTTATTCCTCATGAAGTTTTGCAACGGCAGTGAAGACTATTGTCTAATAAAGCAGTAAAAACAAAATTTGTTTTTAATTGCATCTTTTCAGTGTTTTTCTTCAAAAAATTGAAGAGTCAAAGCAAAGGAGAACATCAGGTAAGTTTGTCACTTTAGCACAGATTTGTCCAAGACACTGCTCTCTACTGCTGAGGCAGAAATTCATACTTCTGTATTTATGCATCTTAAGTAGCTATACTTTCTCTGCCTCTTCAAAACGTGGGGACATTTTTTTCCCCAGGACAGACAGAAAGAAGAAAAAAATTAGGACACAGTTAACTTCAAAAGTGTTTGTAGATAAAACGGGAAAGCTGATGCTGCAGCACAATTTGCTGAGTTTAAGAATGCCTTGGATGACTATTTGTCCTGACATAACCTGCCTTCCTCTTCCACCATGAAACACCTGTGATGCTTCAAAATATTGGAAACAACAGAAGATAACAGAGATATGAACATTCCCTAGCCTAACTAACTAGACCTGATTAACAGTGCTGCAGAGCAGCTACTATTTTAACCTTGTAACTAAATTTTGTCCAACTCAGTCGCACAAGCTTTCTATCAAGATGTGCCTAAAAAGTTTTCCAGTCTCTGCAAGTTTAAGTCATTTGGAAGCACAAGATGAAATACCCTTTGGCCACACAGTCCTAAGATGTTACAAGCAGAGAACGGTAGCTCAATTGGCAAGTCAAACCTCCAAACCAGAGCCCAAGTGTATTATCCATATGCTGAGTCTGAGAACATCAACACAAGAATAAGCGAAGCACTACTCTAAACCCTGTGCAGCACATATGACATACACAGTAATTTATTCCTGCTCATGTCTTCAATTAATCCTACAAGACTGATTACATTCCACAGACTTATTTTGGTTTTATTATTTCCCAAAACCAACCCCTGAGTAAATACCAACTTACCAGGATTCTTTTACGATCCTTTTCTGATAAAAATTTCACCGGTGGATATTTCTGGGTGAAACTACAGAACATTTCAAAACAAAGAAGAAAAACTATGTAAGTGTCAGCCTTGCTGCTCCTTTCACACATGTCTTTGAAATACCAATAAGAATGGGTGGTTGTCAGTTTAAGTTCTGCTATGGGTATGTTTAGTCCTTTCTTCTAAAGAAGGATCTGGAGCAATATGAGAAAACGCCTATGCTTTCTAAAAGCACTGTGAGCAATATCAAAATTGATCTGCAAAAAGTGCTTTTAAAATTTCTGCTTAATTGATTTTCTAGAATGAATCACTTGACTTCTATCTTTTGAGAGCAGAACTGGTGCCAAGCATAACATCACAAGAGAATAAAACAATAAAACATGAGCAGCAATTGGACTTTTTTTTTTTAAGTTTTAAAAAGCAAACAACCTTCTTAACAGTTCTGTAAAAGAAAGCAAGCTGCTTTGAATTACCGCACTGACTTCAAACATTTATCCTTAAAGTTTCAACGTGACGTTTACAATATAAAGTTTTAATTCTCCTTAAAGTTTCACAGTAATCAATGCAAAGTTTACAACCAGAACATCAAAGAAACTCTTTTGATACTTCAACAATTTTTATCAGAGATCTTATTCAGTATGAAAGCTAATCCTAATTTTCTTCCCAGAAATAGATAGACTGCCATTGTTTTGATAGTCTTCAAGCTACTTTCACTTTAAGTTTTTTTTTTGCACCATCTTCTTTACAGGAACTTTATCAAAACTAAACCAACCTAACATAAAATTACACGACATACGAATCTTAGGTTCTCTCTCCAGCTTAAAATTGGTGCTTAGAACCTTAGATGATTTTATAGACATGGAATTACATCCCTTTTTTCTCCCTCCACTGGCATGCATTCTGCATACAGCAACAAACTCCTCCAAAGGAAGGTGTGAATTTTATGTTATTTACTTACTTCAGTAATTAGCCTTGTAGTCTTGGCAGTATTTTAATAGCTCGGGACTTNGTTTTTTTTTGCACCGTCTTCTTTACAGGAACTTTATCAAAACTAAAACAACCTAACATAAAATTACATGACATACGAATCTTAGGTTCTCTCTCCAGCTTAAAATTGGTGCTTAGAACCTTAGATGATTTTATAGACATGGAATTACATCCCTTTTTTCTCCCTCCACTGGCATGCATTCTGCATACAGCAACAAACTTCTCCAAAGGAAGGTGTGAATTTTATGTTCTTTACTTACTTCAGTAATTAGCCTTGTAGTCTTGGCAGTATTTCAATAGCTCGGGACTTTCTTAACTAAATATCAGCGTGCCACTGGGCAGAAATCAGGTTATAGTTACTCTTCTCCTCCAGTAAGTCCACATGCTAGGGATGCAATTGGATGTAGCACGCAGGAGGTAAATATGCCAAGACTTCACACTGAGTTTACATTTTCATCTATTCACAAATAGACTCTGACTGAACTGACCCTACACCTCTGATCTTGAAGCAACAGCTCTGCTTCTAACCTGCAGTACCGGCTCAACAGGAATTTTTCAGAGGCAAAGCACAGATGCTTCTGTATTTGTGTCAACTTTTCGTCCCAGAGTGAAAGCCATTTTCAGCTTCATAGATAGGGGAAATACAGCAGTGGAATCTTCCAACGTTAACCATACAGGAAGAACGAAGTAAGAATCTACCTACACTTGCCTTTTATCACCATGGGTCACTAATGGTAATCCTATTGTCTCTCAGCTTAAATCAAAGAAATGTGAAACAGCAGTGCATAAGTATAATGCAGAGACGCAAAACACAGCCTTCCTGTGAGAGAAGGGCAAATTCACCAATAACAGCAATAGACTTATGGAGTTTAAGAAAAAGTGAAGTGCCAAATAATTTGATGTAAGGTAAAAGTCAGTCTCCTCCATTTCTAAGGTCACTATTTTAAGGTCACATTAATCCAAAATGGAGTAATAATGCTGCCAAAGGGACTTCCCAATCGCTTTTGTTCCTTCCACTACACCAATATAGCTTAGAGGCAGTGGCAGGAATCTGGAACTGAAACAGCTGAATGTTCATCTTTTGGCAACAACGTTGAGTTTATTTTGACCTAACGCTTGCTTTGGTGACTACATGGCCATGCTTTTGGTATGAAAATTATTAACAAAAATGTTCCAACTACAGCTTCAGTTAAACAATCCTGTCATGAGAGTAGCATTAAGGAATTCTTGTCTTTCCTGCTTCCAAGAAAGTATGGCAATGGCTTGCTTTCAGGTTTTATCAGCTTATGAGGTAAACAAGAAATTGACACTAGAGAATAAGCTTTGCAAGCAGAAGCAGCCTTCAGGGATCTGAGAGTGAATAGTTATTTACTGTCACTTTACATAGATATAAAATTCAAAAATTAATTGCAACAACCCACATGCACTTGAACCAGCAGAGGTAAATGGCTACACTATTTGAAAAATTCAATGACAACAAGAACACATATTTTGATACAGGCCACAAGAGCCCATAAGCCCACATTTTGTAAAGTATAATTCCCAGATCAGCTCATACAGAGGCAAAAAAGCATTTTTACTCTTTCTCTTCATTGCTAGACATTTGAAACAAGGCTCATCAATACACTGTAAACACTACTCAAAAAGAAAAGAGCATTTAGATGGCTCCTGGGAGAAGTTTCAACTTAACACTTCAACCCAACCACTCAATGCTCCTTTGGAAAAATAAAATAATTTTTTTAAAAAAGAGGCAATCAGGAAACCCTCCTGCAAAGGTTCTATGTGAATGGCAGAAGGAAATACCTGAACTGTCAACAGCTGAAGCTCAAGATATACTGGGCTATCAATAGAGATGAAATAAGTCAATTGAAGAGAGGCAGAACATCAAAAATTTCATCTGAACAGAAAACCTTTACTCTATAATTTGATCGTTATAAATAGTTTGGTAGTATCACATGCAACTACTACAGGTGACGCAGTCTGCAATTTGTTTCACGTTGCAAATACATCACCTAGTTCGATCCATGAAGTTCATGCTTATATTAAGAGATGAGCAATCAGATCAATATTCTCACTGAAATAAATTGCATGTGGCAGGTCACTGACTCTTTCAAATCAATTGTAAAAAAACCCAGAGCTAACTTTTTTCTTTTTTCTCTTTTATTTTTTTTTTTGAAGTACAGGAGGGGTGGGAGGAGGAGGGGCAACTGCTCACTGGCAAGACAAAACTCAAAACACCAAAATACTGTACGTGTTGAGCATACCTCTGGCCAAGAGCAATGGGATTCTGCCCCCCTGTCCAGAGAAACAACACACAACCACCAGTTACGCCATACATAACTGTCCAGGCTTACCAGTGCTGTTTGCCTGGGACATCAACAGTGCCACCTGCGAAACAGTATCACCGTCAAAAACCGCAGTGCCCTTGTCAAGCTGACAATTTCCATCCCTGTTCCAGACCTTACTTTGTGATGAAAAGCATCTGCCTATATGGACACTCAGACAGGAGAACTGATCTGGTGGAAAGGCAACCAGGCTGGGGAGCGAGTGAGTTACTTGCAAAGAGAGACTCAAATGCCTGGTTTCCCCATTCACCTTACTATCAGCACTCAATTCTGCTGGCATAAAAGTGAGGAAATGATGTTGCAGGGTGGACACAAGCAGCCAGGGAGAAATGGATCAGGCTTGGATTTTTTTTTTTTTAAACTATGTAAATTTAAGGTGCTTGTGGCACTACACCACATATTTAAGATCTGCAGCTCATCAAAAAGCTTATCTGCTTTTTCTCAATCACATAATTCAGTTTAATCCAAGATATCGCATTCCCTTACAATCCTGAGAAGAGAGTCAGTTGGGCTCATCCAAAGCACATGCACAGATAAGATTCACATGTAAATCACTGTACATTAGCCAAACCATGGTAACTGATCACAAGTGTGGGAAATGTGAGGCAAAACATATTTTCAGCCTCCTGAAGTTGAAAACAGTATGTTTTAGCACACACCTGGGCTGGACTTACTAAACCACAATAATCCATTCACCAGGTGGACTCAAACCAAACTCCTCCACAGGATTTGAACTTCACAAAAATCCTGCGCTTCCACATTAATTTAGTGGGATTAGTCAACCTGAATACCTTAAGCATTAATGTCTTTCAGCATTCAAGGTCCAATCCTCACTTAGGTATGACAAAAATCCAAAGGTACTGAGTGTATACGCAAAACATTTATCTCGAGCTTACAACTACAGAATTGACTGCTACAGAACACAAACTGTGCTTGTTAACCACTTCCCAATTTTAGCAAAAAAGACATACCTTTTTTCTAGATCTTTGATTTTCTCCCTTAGAGGTGCAACAGCCTAAAATAAAGGAATAATATTTAAGAACAGAAGATTCACATCACAAAACATGTATATAGGAAGTTACTTTAGGGCAAAAATCACAGCAAAGTCTCCTATGAAGAGCTAGACACTCCAAGAAACTCACACCTTAAAGCAGATTTTATGTCAAAAAATCGTTGAACCTTTTTCACTAAAAATCGAATCACCTAGTACAGTGTGAAATCCAGCCAACCCTCATCTATATGCTGAGCATGACGTTGTACGATAAGGAATATTCCATCGGCGAGTTTGGGTCCGTTGCTCTGGCTATGCTCCCTCCCAGCTTCTTGTGCACCCTCACACTAGCAAACATGGGAAGCTGAAAAGTCCTTGATTTCTTAGCAACAACTAAAAACATCAGTGTATTATCAACGTTCTTCTCATACCAAATCCCATATTGAATCCAAACCACAGCACTATTTTAGCTACTACGAAGAAAAATCAGTTCTATCCCAGCTGAAACCAGGACAGAGCAACACATCACCAACCACCATTAATTGGTTTTGTACAAATATTGCTGGTTAGAGCTAGACAATTCAGGAACTTCATGAACAGAAATAAGCTGCATATTCATGTTAAGAGGAAATACAGTATTGTCATTTATATTCATTAAATATCTAGCTCTGTGGAACAGCAAATACTTCTTGAAACAGTTATACTTACTCTGATGGTTCAAGATACTGTATACCTAAAGCTTTCGAAACAATATCCAGAAATGCTAAACTTCTCAGACCTTACAGTAACTCTGACCTACTCATTGAATTTCAAGCATTTGACCACTCTTAAACAACTGGGATTTTCAGAATGCTTATTGTAATGTTTACCAGAATTTAAAAAAAAAAATGAGAAAAAAGAAAATGAGAGAGGAATGCAAAAAACAAACTAAGAATACAATCTTTCCATTGATTTTAAGCAATTTCAGTGGGCTTCTTGCCGTGTCCAGAGGAATGACTGTCATATAAGCCTGTTGGAATACAAGACACTAGGCAGACCAGACGTGCACTAGGACAGTCACACACTCACACACAAGGGGTAGAGGGTACTGACCTCAAAGACTTTTGTATCTATTAAAATCTTTGTTTTATTGTTATTAGACTGCAAGTCTAAAAGCATCCGGAGAAAGATCTGTTGCACACATTCTTAATATTTCACAATAAAGCTCAGAACCACCGCTGTGTTCAATACCCATGTCTACCCCAGAAATTACCAGGACTTGTGCTGAAAGCATGGGTACTGCACACCATCCCCAACCACAAACACCGCTACCTTTGTTCATTAGTTCATTCAGTAACAAAAGCAGGACTCTACCCCAGTGTCTGCAGCAAATGAGACAGTAGAGCTGTTACTTTCAAAAAGGTTTGGAAGAAAAAAAAAAAGTCACAGATCTGTTAGAAACTCCACTACAGTGAAAAACAGTTCAAGAACTTACGTACAGACACAAATCCAATCCTTTGAATGGTTTTAGTGTAATGAAGAGTAATGAGATAGAACTAAATACACCCTTTCAACATGAAATGAGTCCTCAAAACAAAACAGACTATTGTTAGCAAACTAACCTCTTCTATTTTACTTTCCACCTTCTGATCCCCATTTTCTTGAAGAGACCTGTTGGCAAGAAAAGAAAAAACATAATCCATACCTAAGCAATAGTTGCTCCGCTGCACCTGCATCATGCTTTTCCTGTTGAAACAGTATCTTCAAAGCATCCCAGTTTAGTATTATTTCAAGGACATACTCAGAGCAAATGAAAGCACATGGTCCAATTCCCACTGAAATCAGCTAGTTTTGTCACTAAGGTTGGCAGAAACTGAACTAAGCCCACAGGAAAGAGTAATAACAATGAAGATTACATTCATTTTACAGAGAAAATTAACTTCTTTGCAGAAGTGTGTCTAATCACTGCACTAAGGTAGGGTCAGCCAAAATGTCTGAGTGTAGCTTTACTATGCAAACGCCTGAGACGTCTTTTTGATGGTCTCTGTTTACTGTATGCTACAAGGATGCTGACAAAATATTTTCCCTTAATGCCACAACTGTAACTCTAATTTCAATCAAAAAGAGAGAAGGGCAAACACGTCTAGCTTTGAACTTTTACAAAAACAAGGGAAAAAAACCTATACCAAAACTTGTCTTCAGCGACCATCTGACGGCCAACACTGACTTAGCAAACAAATGCCACTTGTTTGAAATGAAGCCAAGCGTAGATGCTGAAGGATGAAAGATGCCTAGGTAACTCATAAAAACAGAGTACTGTCTAAGAAGTTGGTGTCTTGCACAAATCTGTGTGGTCTTACTTAGCATCTAATTGTGTAAAGTATTTCAATTAGTTGTGTTCATTCTTTGAGTAAACTTCTACAAGTGTAGAATATGTATTTTTAAATTTACCTCTTGCATCTAGTCTAAGTGATTTTCCTTAAATTTGCATAATTTTTTTTTTCCAATTAAATCTTCTGAAAGGGGAACTGTTTATCTTAAANTCAAAACAAAACAGACTATTGTTAGCAAACTAACCTCTTCTATTTTACTTTCCACCTTCTGATCCCCATTTTCTTGAAGAGACCTGTTGGCAAGAAAAGAAAAAACATAATCCATACCTAAGCAATAGTTGCTCCGCTGCACCTGCATCATGCTTTTCCTGTTGAAACAGTATCTTCAAAGCATCCCAGTTTAGTATTATTTCAAGGACATACTCAGAGCAAATGAAAGCACATGGTCCAATTCCCACTGAAATCAGCTAGTTTTGTCACTAAGGTTGGCAGAAACTGAACTAAGCCCACAGGAAAGAGTAATAACAATGAAGATTACATTCATTTTACAGAGAAAATTAACTTCTTTGCAGAAGTGTGTCTAATCACTGCACTAAGGTAGGGTCAGCCAAAATGTCTGAGTGTAGCTTTACTATGCAAACGCCTGAGACGTCTTTTTGATGGTCTCTGTTTACTGTATGCTACAAGGATGCTGACAAAATATTTTCCCTTAATGCCACAACTGTAACTCTAATTTCAATCAAAAAGAGAGAAGGGCAAACACGTCTAGCTTTGAACTTTTACAAAAACAAGGGAAAAAAACCTATACCAAAACTTGTCTTCAGCGACCATCTGACGGCCAACACTGACTTAGCAAACAAATGCCACTTGTTTGAAATGAAGCCAAGCGTAGATGCTGAAGGATGAAAGATGCCTAGGTAACTCATAAAAACAGAGTACTGTCTAAGAAGTTGGTGTCTTGCACAAATCTGTGTGGTCTTACTTAGCATCTAATTGTGTAAAGTATTTCAATTAGTTGTGTTCATTCTTTGAGTAAACTTCTACAAGTGTAGAATATGTATTTTTAAATTTACCTCTTGCATCTAGTCTAAGTGATTTTCCTTAAATTTGCATAATTTTTTTTTTCCAATTAAATCTTCTGAAAGGGGAACTGTTTATCTTAAAGTAGTAAGGTTTTGCATACTAGAGGATTCATGGGTATCCAGCATAAAATGGAGTTCTTTCAAATAAAACAGAGCTCCTTTACTTGGGACTTGAAGTCATTACACCTAGGGAAACAGAAGATCTTTTGTTAAGCAGATATACATATGCCACACTGTTAGAAGTCAGAGCAATGATTCTCTTCATATCCCTCCGTAAAAACTCTCTCACTAAAAAGTCAGTTCAGCCTGTTACTGAGGCAAAACTCTTATTCACCAGATTCATTTTGTCGTATCAGTAAAGAGTGCAGTGATTTCCTAGACTAAGACACACAGACCCTGAACGGTCTTTTCAAAACAAACTACAATTTATTGTAATGGCAGCAAATAAAAACCCTGCAGTTAACATAGTATGAATTTACTACAAGGAAGCAATATTAAGTAATTCCTGTGAATTTTTCAAATGTCTTCCCAAATAACAAAAAACTACAAAAAGCTATGTGAACAATCTGTGGAATGCATAGCCTTTCCTCGCTGCTAAATAAGCAAGGAAAATTTGGAAAACCCCTCTGAATATAAAAAGGCTCCCTCAAAAATGGTTCCTACCATTGTTTATTCAGAAATCCTGGAACTTAAGGACTGGCACTTTGCAGTTTGGTTTTTAACAAGCTCTTCCTCCTAACAAAGACAGTCTTATTGGCTGAGGACCAACATCAGACCTTCAGCAATAGTTTTCTCCCTCAATAGCTCTATAATGGACACCTCAAATAAGAAGCCAGATGCAGCTAATCGTAGAATTTGTAAGGACAGCTTACCAGGGAATGAACACACTGGATCCCATGCCCACCTGCCCTCCTGAAACCCCTCTCTGAGGTTCTTGTCCTTCCTTTGGAAATGCTCAGCTTCTCATGCAACAGATGTTAAACCGCCACAGTTTGCTGGTCAAGATGCAATGGTAATCTAAGTGATATTTCCTTCTGCAAGCTGCAGCAGCTCAGCAGCTGTTTGCCTAATACCTAAATACTTTGTAACAAGAGTGGGAAACTCTGAGAGAAGTACAGTGGACAGCTTGGGACAGGAACAGACCCCAGGGTAAGGTGTCTTGCAGCGGATCAGAGCCCACAGAAAATTCACTAATTTTCTTATTTTGCCTCAAATGTTCTTTACTCAGCAACGGAGTACCAAAACCCTTTACTAGCACAAAAACATGGTGAAATATTTTGTCCTCTATGCACAAAGACTTTGTTGCAAGGAACAGGCCATCCCCATATTCTCTTCATCTTCTTTTTCAGTTGTGTCTTCCTGGTGAATTTTCCCAGAGGACAAACACTCACATGCAAGCTGAAATGCTGCGAAAATCTGCATGTTTTATATGTGTATGCTATGCCTTCCTATTTCCAAAAGCAAAAATTCTGGGGGGCAGCGCAGGATTTTTTTGCTTTTCTGCAGTTAAACCATCAGATTCTCTCCCAATGAATCGTGGAGAAAGAAAAACCCTCAAAACCACATTTCTGTTTCTAGGTAGAGAAACAGAATTATGGTAAGCAGTGGAGGATCTGCTGCTCTTCAATGTTTAAGCCTATATTGTCACTGAGATATGGTCAGATCTGTGCTGAGGAAAAGCAGAATCCAAGCCTATGTGCGCAGCTATGCCAACCAACTTGCCTGAAAACACCTCCAAAATCAGAAGATGAGTTTGTGTAAAGAAAGGCAGATGCTGAAGTGAGAGTAAGATCCTGGGCAAGATTTGCAGCAGACATACAACCTTTTGAGACTGAACACCTTGTGTCTAAAAAACAGTATCAGCTGCTTAGCAACCATCCAAACAACAGTGTGAGCTGCTGTTCTATTTTCTCCTTACTTGACATACAGTGATACATGCTGATGGGAAAGGTAAGTTAGTTTTATTTCAGATAAAGATATTCAATACAAAAATTATATACATTACCTCATATTGACAAAGTTTCCCCATACAGCTGGAAAATAAGAAAAGAGAGAACATTACGGAGTCGTATAACAGTACATGAGGCCATTTTTTCCTATTATCATCAGAAGGAATTTAAAACAACATTAAGTATGTTAATCACAAATCATCTAAATAAGTTACATACATGATATACAGACATATATCAAGTGACTAGTAAGGGAGGAATTCTGATGAAATTACATGAGACTATAAAAAAAGTAGGAAAATCCAGTAATTCAAAAAACAAGCACTAGACTATTCCAGTGCACATCTGGAATTATCTGACCAGTGAACCAGCAGATATACTTATCTGATAATTAACCCCACACTAGATTATATAAGCAAAATGTACAAGAATTCTCTGAACTATCATTTGACACCGCACACATTAAACAAACCAGAGCTCTGGACTCGTTTATTAGGGATACTGAAAAAAATGGGAAGAGCAAGAAAGGAGTCCTGTAGACCTGAACCACACGAACTGGAATCTGCAGACTGACGAGAGTAAAAAGACTGGCCGCTACAGGCAATGAACCAGTCCAAAGGGGTGCGACAACAGTTCTGTATTAAAGGCAGCAAGTGCTTGTGCGCATGTGAATTCTCTCTCTAAATATGTATATATAGTGATGTACATACTGTGATGCAAACACAAAAGGTACCCAAGCAATGTAACCCAATGCTCACTAAGCAAAGAAAGATCATTTATTATTATTTGCATGGAAAAAGTTTTAAGGAAGAGAAACTGCAGTATAAAACAGCACAGCAAACACTGNTGTGCACATGTGAATTCTCTCTCTAAATATGTATATATAGTGATGTACATACTGTGATGCAAACACAAAAGGTACCCAAGCAATGTAACCCAATGCTCACTAAGCAAAGAAAGATCATTTATTATTATTTGCATGGAAAAAGTTTTAAGGAAGAGAAACTGCAGTATAAAACAGCACAGCAAACACTGATTCATTTGCCCAATTTGTTTTCTACTCGGAAAAAAAAATCTTCTGAAACTGTTTAGACTTTAAACAGTTACACAAAGACTGTCAGAATACTGGCTTTCCTTTTAACTTTCAACTAGGACACAGAATGTAGTTTAAAGTGAAAAAGTAAGAAGCCATAAACCAGGCTGCACTACAGAGTTGACAACTTCAGATCATCAAGACAAACAAGGTTAATACGGAACAGTTACGTAAGGGACTGCAACAAAAAGCAACACAGGAAATATACCCAGAATATCACCAGAAAATCATTCTGCAATTGCTCTTTAACACACAAGGCTCAACCTAAGGATCCACATTACACTGGGCCTTAAAGAGGGCCTATATACAGTATTAACTTAAGTATAGAAAAGTTCTGAAGTGTCCTCAGTTTTAGGTAAGCTGCACTTCAGGTCTCAAGCAGCAGCTAATGAAGTATTTTCCCTAGATTCAGGCTTTGCACATACGTTCTCATTATTATTACTTACTCATCTCAAGCAGATGAGGAGGTGTTACAGAAACAAGGAAACAAAAAATGCTGCTACAGTCACAGGCACCTTTCAGACAAGAGAAAAAAGGAAACATAGCCAGGAAAGAGGACCCGGGAGTACAAGAGTGAGGATGTGGTAATGCAGTCGCTGTTCCACCCTTCAGGGGATGGCAAAGCTACTGAACTGTTTTGAGCTATTGAGTGCTGCTGAGTAATTCAACCACCAACTCAAATGAATCCATGACAGACCATCAAACAAACTGTAGGAGGGCACTGTGGTATCTGTGGTGGTATCATAAAACCTCTGTCATCTTCTGGGGAAAAGACAAGGAAGCTTTATATTAGAACAGATGATCAATAAAATCCAACTGAATTTAAAAAACACTGTGGATTTTATGTTAATTACATAAAGTCAGTTCTGGGGGCGGGGAGTGGGGGAAGGGATACAGTGTTGAGCACTAAGTTAAATTCAAGTTATTTACCCTCTGGCTAGGATTTTAGAATTACTTACAATAACATTAATGGAAAAACTTTTTTTTTTGCAGTGAGCGATGACCATCTGGCAACTACAATTCTCAAGTTGTACATTACTCAGCTATACTTACAATCAGTTATTTTTCTGGCCTACAAAATCGCATACAGATAATGTAACGTATCGTTTACGCAGTGGCAGGAAACATCTGGGCTTAGTTGGCAAAGCAGGAATTGATGAAAAAACGAGTCGCCAGCTGCACCACAAATACCACCTTGCGAGTTTTGTTGCAAAGATAGTGCAGCTGCTTTGCATACAAGAAACTGGCTTCCTAAAGAAAACATGTTAATTGTGTGTGCTCAGTGTCCACAGCAGAGAAGGGGAGCTCAGAAAGGCATTCCGTACTTCCAGAAACACTATGCTCGATTATCCCAGTTCTGTAGGAGTCAACGACCTTCTATTAAACTTCTAGGAAGTGTATTTTTGTACCATTGCAAAAAAAAAAAAAAGAATGAAACTGCAAAATCAATCCATACAAAATACCATATGGAGGGATTTGAAGAACCCTGAAGTCTCTCTCACATGCAGAGAGGTGTCAAAGAAACTTGCTTGAAGATACTGCCCTCGCCAAGGATTCTAAATGCACAATTCTAAGCAGGATCTCTTCGGCTACTGCATGTTCACAGACAGCTTATGCCAAGGCCGAAGGGATCAGAGGTAAGGTTTTTGCACTAGAGCAGAATTAAGGTTTTGTTACGTTTTTCCTAAATGCACATCATAATTGTTTATACAACCGGCTTACACAGCTGCAGAACCAGCAGTATGACTATGGCTTACAAAGGATTTCCTTGATTTGTAGCTTCCTTGCCCTAAAAGTTATGCCAAGGCCAATTCAACGTTCAGGCAAGAATGATGGAAACACGTTAAGGCAAACAGGCCCAAATCAACAGGCAGAATGATGCAGAATTACAAGCCTAAATCCAAGATGAAAATCCTCACAGGCACCATAAAACCCCTTGCCAGGGCCACCAAATTCAGGCACCAAAAGGTGCAGAAGTGGATGGTTAAAAACATTTCCATACTAGCAAGGGCATGAATCAGGCACTACACATAAGCCCAATTTTCGAAAGCATCAGACTCCTAGTAGACCCGGTTTGAGCAAACGTTAACATAACTGAGCACCCTACTGTAAAAGCCAGTCTTACAAAAAAACAATTAAAAAAAATCCACTCTAAAGCCAAATATTTTAAGCCAAGATGTATTCATAGTTCTATGTCAAATCTCAAAACTCAAGAGATTTAACTCCCTCATCCCCCACCCACCCGCCCCCAGCCACAC
>VZSC01002025.1:82762-112261 GCA_013398225.1 Steatornis caripensis
GCCGCGCAGCGGTGTTGCCGCGCAGCGGTGTTGCCGCGCAGCGGTGTTGCCGCGCAGCGGTGTTGCCGCGCAGCGGTGTTGCCGCGCAGCCTACCCGTCCTCCCTTCGTAACAAGCGGCGGGCTCTAGGCCAGAGGCTGCCTGCAGGGCGCCCGTCTCCCGCAGAGCGCCCCTGAGGAAAAGGAAGGGCGCCTGCAGGCTCTCCGTGCCCCCGGCCTGGTCTTTCCTGCCGGGACACACGGACACACGTGGGCACCCACGGAGTCAAAATGTGTGTCACGCTGTTACCTTCAGTGCCCGGTATTTTGAAAGCGCCATTTGCATCAACCCGAATTTGCTTTCCGTATCTGCACACGTCTCTTTGCCATGGTAAATGAGAAACCTTGGTGGTTCCCCCCCCCCCCAAAAAAAAAGTAATAGTTCATGGGTTTGCCTGTGTTTAGGATAACGAGATTGCAGTTACTTTAACATGGTTTTACATTTCTACTTCCAGCTTCCAACCGAAGTCCTCACGGCCTGTTGCAAGCTGCACATTCGTATTTGCCTGGAATGGTAGGCACCTTCCTCACGTGTCAAAACATGTTCTCCCGCCAGTAAAACACACGTATTTTATCTGAAGAGAAATCTCCCTTCACAACCCAACCTTCCCCCTGAGTGGTGCAGCCTTCACACGGTGTCCGGGGGGTATTCTTTCTCACACTGGTCTCCCACAGGAGAAGACTCTGAGACTAAGCGTTCTTGAATTAAATGACCGAATTCAATCGTTTAGTTTCACTATAGAAATACAGCTTGTTTACACCAAAGAAACTATGACCTCAGTCAAACAGAGACCCACATAGTTAACAAGAGTTAACCCCTCCTTATTACGAGGAGTAAAGTCAGTCAAACTCGTGAGTCTCGGAAGGGTAAGTGCAGTAAGGTGCTGCTTCGAGTGATTAAGAATATCCCCCCATGGCACAGGGAGGCGAAGGGACTTTACTCAGGAAGCCTTTAGAAATGAAATTTCCTAACTCCTAACCTCGTGCTTTGATTATAAGGCCACTCCTTTCCTCTTGACTTTTGTTTCCTTTGATTTGTATTTGATATACTTTACTTGCCTGTTAATTCCACTGCTTGTGGCTATGTGGAGAAAAGGGAATAAAAATATCACGACTTAAAACATAATCTAGCACCAAATTTGTCTGTGTAGTAATCGCTCAGATAGTAACAGAGTTTCATACCAGGAGTAAATTAGGCCATCAAAAACCTATAGCTGAACAGCACCGCATGAAAACTAGAGAATATTACAGGAGTATTATTCCCTCCCTGCCCCTCAAACTCCTATTGTTTTCAGTCAGGATTTTACATAATGGCATCTGCATGTACAATACCGATTCCACAAGCCTTTAGGGGTAGGCAAGACGTTTTTAACAGTTGCCCTGCCCTAAGCTAGGCTGCACAATCCACGATTCCATCAAGCTGCCTGCGTAAGGCACCTTGCTTGGCACCACACTCAGTATTGAGGCCAATTTTGCTGCAGAAGCATGATGAGGCAGGCTGCAATCCGTGAAGATGGGAAAAGGAGAGCAAAGGAGCCAGGACGCTTTATTATGGAACTTCATGGTGGAGGAGACTTGAACTCCGTGGGAGGCAGCCTGACCCGTGCTCTCTACAGGGCCAGCTGTTAGTCCTACACGACACCAGGGCCAGCTGTGTCCATGCCACTCTCCAAGTGAGCGAGAATGTCTAACTCAACTGCAGGGGGGAGGGGAGGGAGGGAGCGTAAGTCCGTTATATGTCAACTGTAACTATAGACGTGTGCCTTATAAGTACAATAAAGTTCTCCAGGCACATGATGGCCAACAGCAGGGACACTTATTTCAGGACACAGCTGGGTCACGTTCATGACTTTGTGCCAAGGACTGGCACCAATATCAGAGGTTCTGGTATGTAGTGGCTGCTGAATGTGCAAAGGGAAAGACTGAGGGATGATACAGTTTTGAGTGCTGACTCTTAGGACCATGCTATAGATCAGGAAGCAGGCATCTATCTGCCTTCAGGTCATTATCTTAATCAGGCCAATAGCGTGACCTCAGCTAATGGCAATCCTCTCTGGGCTGGTTTGCAGGCAATATACCCTGTCTCCTGCACTGCAGTTTTCAACTTCAGTTCTCGAAGTGCTCTATAAGAGCATTTTGCTTTTTTTTTTTTCACTAAACCACAGCCTGTGAAATGATGGGGCGTTTTAAATGATGGATTTTTTTAAAATAACTTTTTTAATTATTAAAAATGTGAATATACAGGTGTATCTACCTGAACAACCAGTATGAACTTAGAATTCACAGCACGCCTGCAATGTACTTTTCCTTGATACCAGATCAGAACCGTGCAATTACCCAGCTGTTACTCCAGAATCAGGAAAAAAAAAAAAACAAACAACTGCCACCATTTGCACAGTTTCCACATGATGCCGCATGAGGGAGACCCTTCTGCCATGTGGAGATACAGGGAAGATCTCATCTCTCTGTCACAGTATGATCGGGGAGACAGAAGTGGACCCTGGGCACTGAGACCTGAGCAGAGAGAGCTGCTGTGTGTGAGATAAGGAAATGACTTGCAAAGCACCCAAAAAATGCAAAAATGAAAATAAGCCATTGCCACCACACTACTATCATCTCTTGTAGCTTTGGTCTCTAGTTAGTTAAAGCTGAATGTAGCCAAGAAGGTAACACAGAGTTGGGCAGCTACACGTGCTCTTCCTCACTGTTCAGCTGCATCCTACGGCTAGTGATCCTTACCTGGGAGGAATTGTTCTGGTACCGTTCTCCTCCTCCGGTGAATCTACAGATGATTCTGTGGAGTAACGCCGATTTACCGCATAGGCATACCTACTCACTCATACAGAACTCTAGATAATCCTAGAATAATCTAGGTGGCATTCATGTATACACAGATAGTAAAAACGTGACTTTTTTATTTCAAAAAGATCAGAATTTGAATATTTTTTTGATTAATTCTACTTTTAATGACAGATCATGGCGGGGTGGCGGAGAATCTCAGGCAAAAATGAGTTAAAACTACCAGTGTTTCTTTTCAGGGAAAGTCAGAAGTTTGAGGGGTTGTGTGTTTTTTATAAGACTAATGAAAAGAGAACATGCAGTTCTGGGAACAGAGTCATTTCTTGTAATATTAACATCTCGAAAGAAAAAGAAAGTTGCTAAGTGCTTCAGACAGTTATTACAGTTATTATTTATTATTTGGATGGCCATGGCAATAAACAGTTTCAAATTAAACTGGATCACAACTGTCGTAAGTATTACATGAATGCAGAACTGAGACAATCCCAGACCCTGAAAACATACAAATGAAGAGACAGATCATCCAGTGAACGCGAACAAACAAACAAGCAGGTGTCAAAGCATAATATGAAAATGACTACTTAAATACAGATTTGCAGAAATTAAGTGAATCATTTAATGATTTAGACAGCTATTTGCGAACAATGAATTATGACATATGAGGAAATACTTGTATTTCAACCTACAGCGCAGCCCATCTATTTTGTTAACCGGTTTCATCAGGTATCACGTGGGACTAGCCCCAAGATTCCGTTCTGCAAAAGTTGAGGCTCCTTTTTACATCAAGCACGTAGAAACCTAACACAAAACGCTACTCAGAAAAGTTGCTTTAGGCTCCAGGCTTGAAATTGAAATACTGACTAGATTAAAAAAAAGTCAAGCAGCATTCCTAAATTGACTGGTAGCATTGCCTACATAATGTACTTGTTGTTCATGATGCATTTTTCCCCTGAGGTAACCGAAGACAGCTCTGTACATTTTCAAAGTTGGAAAAAAGATTTTAAGGTGCTGTATCTGTTCTGAAAGCGCAGAAGGACACATGCAAGATTCTCTAGTAATTGGGTCAGAATGAAATAGCAGCAATAGTGAGTAATTTACTGATGCTAAAAGCTTGTAAGCAGTTAAACCCACTGCTCCTCAAAGTTCTTTTGTCATCCATCAAAGCAGCTAGCTTATTAGGCTAGGTCAGCAAGTTATTTGTTCACTGCAGTTTTACATTTCATAATTTCCCCAAGCCCGTTGGAGCTTTTTAATTGGCCTCATTCTGCCCTACAGCACTTGGGAAGTAGCAACTTTGACTGGATCTGTTTTGGGTTGGATTCAGTCCAGATCGTGCTGAAATTAGTGCCAAAGAAGCCCATAGCTTTTTTGTATGATGGTACGGAGCATTTGCAACTATATGGCTCTGTTCCCCAGTTTATCACTGCCACAGAAAGTGAACAAGAGTAAACCTATCTTGGGGTGAGCCAAGGATGTATATGCATGTAATATGTATGTGATGTAGTAGCTGAGAACTGCTCTTTATTGACAAAACCCACCTGGGGCTTATGCTGGAAGTCTGTGCTGGCCACTGCAGCACTAGGGACAGGGAAGCCATTTTTCTTCTGCATCTTTGCTTGCAGTAATGCTAGCTGGATGTAACTTTAGCCATTTCAGCAGTATGCTACATAAAAGGTCTGCTTCTCCTTTCCTCATGCAAGCCTCAGGCAGATGGTTTGCAAGCCACTTCAGTGACAGTGTTTCTGTATTGTACCAATGAGAGGTTTATCGGCTTAGCTCTGAATAAGGGGCTGATGCTCTGAGTAACTGGAGGAGCAGGACTGCAAGGTGCTGGAGAACACATCTGCTCTGCAGTCTAGATATATCTACTGGTGTTTTTTCCTCTGAGGCAGAAAAGATTCTTAGTGCTATTCAACTACTCTAACGCTGTCAATAAAGCAGAAAGACGACAAGGTAATTAAAGGTGTTAGATAACATGTACAATTGAATTTCTAGAAAGATGCTGCTGGGAAGAGTCTGCATCACAGCCCAGCTGAAATGTATTTGGAGTGCACAAATTCCTACTGATGGTTGATATCCCTCTTCCACAAATTTCCCTAACTGTAGTGTCAGAGAGATCAGATGAGTGAGAGCGAGAACACGTACACTCACACATTTCTGGAAATATAGAAGCATCATGAAGTTTATGTGGGCCATAGCTGTGATGGGCCATGGCCTTATGAAGAGGGATCTGGGACAGCTGCAAACAGAAGAGCCTCATGTAGCAGGCTTATCTGAATGACGGGGCAGGGTGTACCCTCAGGAAATCTTCAGATGACACAAAACTGGGAGGAGTGGCTGTTAGGCAAGAGGGCTGTGCTGCCATTCAAAGCACCTCTACAGGCTGGAGAAATGGGCTGACAGGAGCCTCAGAAAGTTCAACAGGGAGAAGTGCAAAACCCTGCACCTGGGGAGGAGAAACCCCAAGGCAACACCAGTAAGTGCTGGAGGCCACCCTGCCAAAAGGACTTGGAGGTTCTGAACACCAAGCTGAACAAAAGCCAGCCATGTGCCCTTACAGCGAAGAAGACTAATGGTATCTTGGGTTGCATTAGAAAAAGTATTGCCAGCAGGTTGAGGGAGATGATTCTTCCCCTCTACTCAGCACTGGTGAGGCCACACCTGAGTCCAGTTCTGGGATCCCCAGTACAAGAGAGAAATGGACATAATAGAGAGAGTACAGTGAATGGCTGCTAAGATGATGAAGGGACTGGAGCTTCTCTCCTATGAGACAGGCAGAGAGAGGTGGGACTGTTCTGCCTGGAGAAGGCTCAGAGGGATCTCATCCATGTGTATAAATACCTGAAAGGAGGGAACAAAAAGAACAGAGCCAGGCTCATTCCAGTGGTGCCCAGTGACAGGACCAGAGGCAATGGGCACAACCTGAAGCACAGGACGTTCCCACTGAACGTCAGGAAGCACATTTTCCCTGTGAGGGTGACCCAGCGCTGGCACAGGTTGCCCAGAGAGGTTGTGGGGTCTCCGTCCCTGGAGATATTCAAAGGCTGTCTGGACATGGACCTGGGCAGCTGACTCTAGGTGGCCCTGCTTGAGCAGGAGGCTTGGACCAGGTGCTTGCCAACCTCAACCAGTCTGTGATTCTGTGTTTACAAACCAAGCAAAAGCACACATCCACATATTTTAGTTAGCTTTGTTCTTTTCTTGGGTACAGCTGAACATATACAAAACCAGACAAGTGCAATTACCTTTGTATGAATTGGCTTTAGTTATCTCAATAGATATATTCATGTGAGTAAAGACACTAATGAACAGCCTCCTGTGTAACTTTACTCTCTTTTGGAATTACAGGCTTTAGAATTATAGCCCATGGTCAAGGTAATTTACGGTATCAATTTTCTGGTTTGAAGTAAGGAGGATCAGGAATTTCCAGATACATTTCCAGTAGCTAATGAGATTTAACCAAATAAACTTTCATTGCTGCCTTCCAGAGTGAAATTATGGTCTTACGTAAACAGTAAATTCCCCCAGTGAATGCATGTTAAATGAATTTGGAAATTGTGTTGCAGCCCAACAACCAACAAACCAAACCTAACAAAAGAACTCTTGAATTTTCTTGTTATAGAGTATAAACTCACTGCTGGTGATAGCAATACCCTGTAGATTTCCAAATCATGTAAAAGCAATGTGAACTTCTGAGTATGAATCTTATTCATAGAAAAAATTGTGACAATTCTGATGTGTACACTTTTACCTCGTGCCTCTCATTGGCACTGAAGATTTATTGCTGCAGTGGTTATTAAAAGCAACCAACAAAAGACGGTGAAGGTCTAATGCGTACAGCATTTGCATTATTAGCTCAAACATAGTTATCAGAAGTTTATTTTTTCATGTTATGCCAGAGATAGATAGTGCATGAGATAGATAGTTATAGAAGTGAGCAAGTTTACATCTATCATGGGCTTCACACTTGGCAGTTAAGCTGATCAGGCCAGGCCTGCACATATGGCCTTGTTTGACATTTGACATTTGGCCTTGCTCATGCAACCTTCTCTTTTTAGCTATGGGAACAATACTGCCAGGTGAATGGTGATATGAGGAAGGAACACTATGAATACAAAGCTGGAACATACACCTGAACTACATCTGGGAAGTATTCCTAGATCCTGGAAGTTTTGACATGTGGACTGCTTTGAAGTGTACTACAACAGGTTCTGAAAAAAAAAGTAATCTTGTTATTGGGACACTTACAGCTGAAGTCTGGGGGAGGCTGCAGATCAAAAAGGTTTGGAAACCTTTCTTCTATGCAGACATGATAGGCTGACTAGGTAGGAACAGGATCTCAAAATCTTGTGCCTGTTAAAAGGAAAATCATTGTGCTGATTCAAGTAATTCGTAATTTCGACAAGTACATGGCTCAGGAGCTTGTCCACTGTACATACAGAAGCATTTCCCAACGTAGCTGTGCTGGATTCACTTCTAGATAGCGCAGATGTGCCCACAGAGATTATATTCGAAAATATAATTGAGATAGCTTAAACTAGTACCCTGAAAAGAAACAAGCAATATCAGTAAGATGACTTGGTAGTTGGCATGTTGCCCTAATGCCTGTGCTGGTAATGGCTGTGATTTTTTTAGCCTGTGTACATACCTGTATAAATGTATGTACACATTCCTGTGTGTCTTTATGTCTCTCTCACTGCTCTCCCATCTCTCTGGTCCCTCAATAGCTTTTTAATCACCATCTTGTTTCATCTGAAATAGCGTAGCTCTCAGGTATGTTCATTTCCCTATATATGTATTAGTGGTAGGCAGATGGAAAATATGTATGTTATGCTTAAGTCTTCTTAAGCAGCAAAGACTCCATGCAGGAGAAAGACTGTGGCTATGAGCATTTCAGTCAGAGCTCACAATTTATTAGATGTGAAACAATCCAACCACAAGACACAAATTCTTTGGAAACCAGGCATCATTAGCTCTTTTATTCCTGGAGTTATTAACTGTTGTAGCAAAACTTAAAAGCAAAGCCCACAATGACAGCTTCCTAGCAGAAACGAATGAGGCCCCAGGAAAAGAGAGGTCTATAGGAGAAGATAAAAAGTAGTATGGAAAGGGAAAAGGAAAAGAAAGTAGTCTGATGAAACTAAGAAGCTGTGGCCAAGTATCTTGAAGCAGAAGCTTTAATTATCCATGTTTCTCTCAAGAAGTTCGAGAACAGGTGATAACAATCTAAAGTAGATTTCTGTTCCCTTTTTCTCCCCACACCCCATGCTCCACGGCATTTACAAAAAGAAGAGGTTGTTTGCATGAGGAGAGAAGAAGGAAGGGTGTCATCCATGTGAAAGGCACTTGGGTAGTGAGCCTTGGCTCAGCCCACCCGCTCTCACCCAAAATGAACTTGGCTGTAGAGACTCCGATTACTCATGCATCTCATGCAGTCGTCATTTGTTAAATCCAGCCAACTGGAGAGCAAGTGCAAGCAAAACCAGTTTTGTACTCTATCTATCAGGGCATTCATTTGTCTTCTGTATGGTTTTGTCACATGTCAATGAACATTTCAAAAGAAAATGAGTTTGAAAGGCGTTGTTTCCCATTCTCGTTTTTTAAAGAAAATGACCATACTGAAAGACTACATCAGCAAGATTTGTCTAGAGATTGGTGTGCTCTTCTACAGAAGTTCCAACAAGAAATTCCTGACTACCTTTATTATTTATTCCAATGTTTACAGCCATGCAGTGTTATGGTTTGTAGCACCTAAATTAATTTTGTGAGACTGTAAAATCTGTAATAATCTTACAGGTGGCACCCTTCGTATTCATCTAGCTTTAGTAAAGTCTGTGCTGGTACGTTCATGGGCTTAGGTACTCTGTCTGGTTGCTGAATAGAAATAGCTACGGCTGAACAAAAACTCTATTAAACCACCAGCTGTTACAGACTTCTGATGCCCTTCAACATGGTCATTCACTTTGGGAAATAGTTACAATTTACTACCAGGGACAAAGAAACCTCTCTTTTTAGCAGTAGTTGCTATCTGTATTGCATCCTGCAATTAGTTAAGATGCTATCTATGGGACCATTATGCTTCACTGAGAGGTGAAGGACACCCTAAGACCAAATTCCTGATGTTCCTCACTGTTTTGGTCTTAAACCACACATAAAAGCACCGTTAGAGTGCAACACCTGATACAACAGCACAAAAATCTCTGTATTTCCCAGCTTTCACATGCCACCTAGTACGTCCTGCTGACAATCTTGAAGACTCCTAAGGGTTCAAATATTCACAGCTCCAGCTGGGAGCTGCCAAGTGCAGGTCAAGCAGGAGGGAATGGCAATAATCCAGAGATGTGGACACCTGGCCTGCATTTTCATCTTCCCCACATACAACCAAGCTAAGGTGTTGGGCAAAGGTGAGTGAAAAGGAAGGCTCTTAATGTAAGAGAAAAACTCATGAGTTGAGATAAAGACACTTTAATAGATAAAGCAAAAACTGCGTGCGCAAGCAAAGCAAGGTAAGGAATTCATTCACTGCTTCCCACGGGCAGGCAGGTGTTCAGCCATACCCAGGACAGCAGGGCTCCATCATGCATCACAGTTACTTGGGAAGACAAATGCCCTCACTCCAAATATTACCCCTTCCTCCTTCTTCCCTCAGCTTTTGTTGTTAAGCATGATGTCATATGGTATGGGATAGCCCTCTGGTCAGTTGGGGCCAGCTGTCCCAGCTATCCCGTCCCAACAACTTGTGCAACCCCAGCCTACTCACTGGCAGGGCAGCATGAGAAAGAGCTTGATGCTGTGCAAGCACTGCTCAGTAATAGCTAAAACATCCCTGTGTTATCAACACTGTTTTGGTCACTAATCCAAAACACAGCACCATACCAGCTACTGTGAAGAAAATGAACTATCCCAGACAAAACCAATACATGTGTGCAAGCAAATGAGGTAAGAAGGGCCCTGGAAAGGTGTGCCATGCCAATTGGGTTCACAGTATAGGCATCACAACCCAGCATGTTCCGCGCTGTGTGTAGGTGTGACTAGGCCACCAAGAGACAGGAGCTGCAAAAGCATGCTCTGTGGTCTTGAATGGGGCTTTCCAGCTGGGGCTCGTATGCAGATGTGCACTGCAGACATGGCTACAACATCTGCCTACAGGTAGGGGTCTGGCCAAGCTTTCTGTACACTTACGTGAAATGTCTCACTGCTCTTGCAAATGCTTCCTTCCCATCTGTTGGTCCACTTGGCTTGGAAACTCAGAAGGCCATTGATATACATTAGTCAAATGGGAAAAATGCAGGCTGAAAGGAGAGGGAGAGGGTGCTAGGAGGTGTTTTGCTGTAATGGTGTTTTATACTGCCTAATTTGTATTTTCAATTACTTTGTCTGCAAAATGCTACGTTCAGCACTGACCCTGGCCCTGGGTATTGCTTCTGCTTGAGACAATTTTTATTTTTTTAAGAGTTAATTTTCCCCCAAACACACAGACACTTCCTTTCTCAAATGACTTTCCTTTTTGTACTCCTGGACAGCACAGGAAGGTAGAGCTCTGAATGCAGTGAAGTAAACAGTGCAGAATTTATGCATCCCTGCATAAAGCCAGAGCAAGCACTCACTTTACAGCTCAGGTCCTCAACTTACCCATTGAAATACTTTGCCCTGAACACGCTCAGGTTTATTAGTTGAAATCAATCACTAGAAGTGAGGCAGTTAAGGGAATTTTTTCATCTTTTTGATATATATAGTACTTCCATTATCATCACGCAAAAGAAGATCTTCCCAGTTTACAGATCAGGCAGTTTCAAGAAGCTAAGTAAAGCCTTCAGAACAATTAATGCAAGTCACTGAAAAAGTGTTCATGCCTGCATTTTTTTCAGAGTTCAGTAGTTTAATTGCCTCTTGAGCCTGATGAGGTGTTGATCTCTGCTAGATTGCAATAGCTCAGCCTCCTCTGGCAATAAATTAGAAATGGAAATAGAGTAATTATCATCCGGCCATTCAGTTTTCCAAATAAGACCTGGAGAAATGTTGTTTAAAATCTCTTCCATCTGCAGAAGTGATCATATAGTTTATATAATTCTACATCAATCTGATAAAAGTAAGAGAAGTCTTATTTATAATCTACCTACTCACTGCTTGGTTTGGATAGAGAAATAATTTTTTTATTTATGTTAGAGCTGTCTCCCTCCAACCCTGCAGGAGCAAGCTAACTCAAGGAGAGGGAAGACAGGAGCTAAGGGGCCGCTATTCAGTCAGAAACTTCAGTATTTGTATGTTGCCCCTCTTCCATACATGCCACTGAAGAATGCATTTGCTGAATGCCACACGTATCCTATTTGCTAAAAGCTGTATCTGCAATTCATATGTAAGCAGATCTCAAAATAGTGTTATATTCTTTTTGACCCCCTTTAGATATAACTGTTTGTGTTGCAGGATCGAGTGGCATCTAATAAATTGAAAAATGTGAGTGGGATCTTCACCCACACTACAGCATTATACCAAAACAGTTAGTATGATATAGGGGGATTCCTTGGAAGTCCTGAATCTACGAGGAGCATGACTTGATGCCAGGACCACAGGAGACACTTTATAGTTCATTGCTAAGATGGATTTCACCCTGAGCTAACTGATTCTCCTCATGTATTATGTAAAGAACTCAAGGCACAGGGGTATAGCTTCAACTTTGGGGTCAGACGTCTAAGTATTAGACACTGTGGGGGTCAATTTTTAGTGGATCAAGTCCTTCATCAGCTCTAGCTCAAAATGCCTGCCAGGTTCCCACAAGAACTAGTTCTCTTTCGAGTATCCTTCATTCCAGCCAGCAGTTCCCTCCCTTGCACCAGTTGTCATCATGGGACTAGATCAAAACTATCTTCCCCCTTGTTTCATGAGAAAGAGGAAAACGATGGAGCAACCTAAAATACCCTGGTGTTGCAGGTTGGAGTGTTGCACAGCTAGCAAAATCAGTATTACCTGATCTAAATATCAAAGGTAGTCTCTGTAAGTTTGGAGGAGTTAATACTTTATAGGTTCATGGAGATTTTATAAAGAACTTCAAAACAAGGCTCTTATCTCAGTCTTTCACTATTTTTTGCATCTAAGTTCATTTGGTAGTTCAGCTGTTATTCTCTATTTCTGCAGAGCATGTCCAGCTAGCTAGCTAGCTAACTCTATCTCACATTCTGATTCAATGGTTTTCATTGACAAGGAGTCTGTTTGGTTTCAACACCGAGAATAAAGGCTTGTTTGGTTTTGATTGTGTGAATGGATATTCTTTTTCCATCTGTCACTGAGAAACAGGATGGATGTCACCTAAACTGCAACAATCTCTATTTTTGAACACAACCAGATGGCAGTTTAATTTTCCTGTTTTTCTTAGATGGCGTATCCTGTGTGGTTTACAAGACTTTTTACAGCAACATGCCTTTTTTGACCACAGAGCAAAGGAAACACTCAGATTCATCATTGCTCTTAGAGTATATTACAGTCTTCCTGAAAATATAGAATTCCTCTTACAAGTACAGCTCTGTTCTCATTTCTTCCAAGAGCTCATCACCATCATCATGTTGAGTGCTGATGATGTTGGAAGTCCAGAGGGTATCAGAACATCCTCCCTACCCTCCTGAGATTTCGCCTGCCTGGGCTCAGAGACAAGAGCTTAGCTGGCTGCATTCAAGGCCAGCTCATTGAGAAGAGCTCTTGTGAAGAAAAAGCTGGAACATGGGTCGGCTAGGGGTCCCTGCTCCTTCCCCTCAGAGCTGCTGCTAAGCTGAGGCTCTTGCCCTTGTCCCCACCTGAGCTATCTTGCAGTTGTGCCATAGTCGTGCCCATCTCTGGCCATGGACACCATTGATCCAGACCCTGATCCTGACTAATTGGCTTGACTCCGTGACTGGATCTCAGTCCTGCTTTGTCTCTATGGCCTTGTCTGGTGATCTGGACTCAGCCTCAGCTTACTACTGTCACCAGACCTTCTCTGGTCACCTTACTCAGTTACTGTGGGACTCAGCCCTTGCTGGTGCGGCCTCTCAGTCTGCCAGCTGCTTCATCATGCTTGGCTCCCTACTGCCTTTTCCTTCTAGAGCATCTGGACCTTGCTGCTCCCTGACAGGGAGATTCATGGCAGCTGGCCTGGTTTGTTAGCAGTAGCCTGGGTATCATACTGTGCAATGACTGCCTGAAGAAAGGAAGGCCGTTTGAGAGGTGAAGAGGGCCCTCTCGCAGGATAAAGAATAGTCATGCTAAGAGCTTTTCTAAAGCTGACAATTTTTCCTTTTGTATTTGTGCCAGGAATAAAGTTACTATCTTCCCCCATCACCCGCCGCTGAGATATACTCACAGTGGTACGGTGATGTTACTGTTGGGCTTGTGAAAAGCTGAGGGTTGTATTCTGGAGTGTACGAAATACATGGTACCTGTAACTAACTAATCTGGCAAAAAAAACCATACACACTCTCACCACCGTAGTTAAAAGTAGTAAAACTTTAAATATACATTAAGCTCCAATTTGTAATTTTGATGTAGTTTTGCTGCAATTTGAGTTACCAAAGCAATGTTATTGTGCTCCTTTCCAGTAAAGTCAAATCCTGAGAGGTGTCAAAGTTTGTCCTATGTAAAACACGCAAAGACATTTGGAGGTACATACAGGATCGCTTCTTTTTGCCTCTCTCTAAGCAGTTTTCAGTCATGCTTGTCTTTACTCTCCATTAATACAACTACTTAACAGGCAGGTGATACAATCACATGGGAGCCAGTGTGCTGGGGGGGCAGCTCTGGGTTACGTATCTGGGGGTAAGCAAATACTTGCAGCTTTACTTCAGCCAGCAAGGCTCTTTTCTACCCTTTTGCACAACTGCTGCATGACCTTGACTGCCACGTGTTGCTATTGGTATTTCCTCCTTTTAGAGGTTTGCAGGCTTCTTCTATAGCTTTTCTCCCCATTAAATTCTCATTACCACTACATGATTTTCCACTTTTTAAAACTTGTTCTTGGTAATACCTTGTTATAGCTGAGAAAGACTTTAACACATACTATGCACTGCTCACTCTTCAAAGCCTAGATTGCTGTTTTCAAAAACAGTTTAGCCACCTAGAACTAAATCTGCATCTGAACTTATCTGGAAAAGACATCCTAATGATCCATCAACAGTTACTGGTTTACACTTACACAAAAGATTATTTACAAAGAGAGACTTTTACTGACAGCAACTTTCCTGCAATATCCAGAACTCACGCAGACCACATCACCACAGTACCAAATTACTGCAAGTAAATCAGCTTCATGGTACAAATTTTGCTGTCAGACATTCACTCCAAGTTATGTTTTCTTTATATGTTGTGCATACAGAGCTGGTGTCAACAAGGGGGAATTAAAAGCAGCAACACATATGAGACAAAAGCAGAAAGATAGAAACCGCGGTGTGCAGAAGGAAAGAGGCATCTTCCTTTGGGTTATTTGCTCTGGGAACAGTGTAATTTCTGCAAGATTTTACAAGACTACATGTTGCAACCCTTCCACATGTGCCAAGAGGCTTCTGCCTCTGGGACCATGTTACAGGAGGGCTTTGGCTTACTTGGTGTGTCTACATTTGTCTGGAGGGTCTCCCACGACTACCTCAGCTGTCTGCTCTTGCAACTACTGCTAAAAGCCTGTCTCCACCGCACAGTTAACTCAATTGCAAACATAGTGAAAGTACGATACCAGACCACTCAGAAGAAGAGTATGTTAGGTCTAGAGGTCTTCGTCTTTGAGATGCTGTAGTCCAGACCAATGTGACTGCGTCCATAGAAATGCTGTCCTAAGTGCTTTAAAAAGGACTGTGTAATGAACTCGTTCACAAGGTGCTCTCTCGTCTGCCCAGAGATGCTGTCTATGGCAGTGACACAAAACCAATGCTTTACCTAAGTAGCTTCCCAGCAGTTACTCATTATTAATTCAGACAGTTCTGACAGCAAAAGCAAACAGCATTTGGCAGCAAAAGCTTAATAAGAATGTCATAAAGGAATTCAGTCTGGCAATGAGAAAGTGCTTTGTAATACAGTGAGCTGACTTCCCTGCCTCTTTGTCTCTTTTTTTGACTGCTAAACATAAAAATGTCATTGTAAGTATATTTTCCCTCTTGATGTGTTTTACTGGTACCATACCACAGCTTACCAGAAGATTCATGTCAGCTCCTGGCAATCTGTATTCTCTGTTGGTGTCATAGAGATGGAACAGAAATACGTGAAAAATGCAGAACACAGGAGAAATTCAGCAAAGTACAAACCCACTAACACAGGATTTGGAACTGGAGGACTAGCAGTTTAGTTCCCCTGCATGTTGACTGAATGCATTTGCAAACACTGAGGCCATTACTTGTGTAGGTGCTTTGCAGAATATTGACAGATGACAGAGAATAGCTGATAAGCATCATCCCTGATGAAAAGTCCTGGTATTTCCTTTGCTTACACTTATTCTGTTCTATTCTATTCTATTCTATTCTATTCTAGTCTAGTCTAGTCTAGCCTAGTCTATTCCGTCATAGAAATCAAATGTGTTTAAGGAAACTAAGTAATTTTTAAAACCTTGTGGCTTTGACTTCACCTGAACACAGTAAAATATTTTTTGTCAAATAACTGGAAAGAATTGATGTATCAATTGCTTTGAAAAAATTAATGAACAAAATTGGCACATGGCACTCAGTCTTGGCATGCCGAATACCATCCTGCGTGGCTGTACAGAGAGGAAATAATGTAGTGCTCTGGTCTCGGTCCAGGTTCAACTGGCGTAGGATCAGCAAGTCAGCATGTACCTACTATTTCACTACAGGTGATCTGCAAATGAGAATAATGTTTATTGGTTCTCTTCAAAAAAAAATGAGAACAAAGTGCAGAACCATAAAAGGCCACATGTTTGGAGAATGAGCAACACTTCCCAGATTTTTTTCCTGCTTCACTTCCTAATGTTAGAAATATCAGAAGCAGAAATCTTGTCTCTTACACCTTTGCTGAAAGATTTATTCAGCATTTAGTTAAAAGAGCAGTAATGTTGAGTGATTCACACAGTATTTCTTGCAGATAGTTTAATTAAAGGAATGTAAACTAACTCTAATCAAACAACAACAAATTGCACAACTGCGGTGTTTCAAACAGTCTGAATAATGTTCTCATTCGCTTTACTTGATCAGTCTGGCTTCCTTTGTATTTGTCATATCGTAGCCCTCGCATTTCTCTGGCTGTCCATTGAGACTCTAGGGGAAAACAAGCCCTGAAAGTGGTTCTTTTTCACAACCCAAATATTTAAAACTAAAATCCTTTTTTTTTTTTTCTAGAGGAAGTCTTTCAGACCATCAATCTCACTATAATTTAACTTTCCTCGAGAAATTATGCCAACTTGTGTTCACAGGATCATCATTAGTTACCTCTGTTTGAATTACAGAAAGATAATTCACCAGAGCAGAAATTGGTAGTTTTTTTCACAACCACTCTTCCCAGTCAATCCATATGCAATCAAGGTAAAGAAAGAGGGGTGAGTACACATGGCACATGGCACAACTAAGGAGTGACTGTATCCAGAGCTTAGCTGTCTCTGAGAGTATTCTTCAACACTGAATAGGTAAGTGCTCCTGTTACATTTTGGATTCTGAGATAGATGGATGGTTTTTTTAAAAGAATCATATCATAGAATCATAGAATGGTTTGGGTTGGAAGGGGCCTTAAAGACCATCCAGTTCCAACCCCCCTGCCATGGGCAGAGACACCTTCCACCAGACCAGGTTGCTCAAAGCCCCATCCAGCCTGGCCTTGAACACTTCCAGGGAGGGGGCGTCCACAACTTCTCTGGACAACCTGTTCCAGTGTCTCACCACCCTCACTGTAAAGAATTTCTTCCTAATATCTAATCAAATCTACCCTCTTTCAGTTTAAATCAGTACTTCCCATCCTATCAGTGCATGCCCTTGTAAAAAGCCCCTCTCCAGCTCTCTTGTAGGCCCTTCAGGTAGTGGAAGGCTGCTGTAAGGTCTCCCCGGAGCCTTCTCTTCTCCAGGCTGAACAACCCCAACTCTCTCAGCCTGTCCTCATAGGAGAGGTGCTCCAGTCTCCTGATCATCTTTGTGGCCCTCCTTGGGACTTGCTTCAATAGATCCATGTCCTTCTTATGTTGGGGACCCCGGAGTTGGATGCAGTACTCCAGGTGGGGTCTCACGAGAGCAGAGTAGAGGGGGAGAATCACCTCCCTCTCCCTGCTGGTCACACTTTTGATGCAGCCCAGGATGCGGCTGGCCTTCTGGGCTGCGAGCACACATTGCTGGCTCATGTTGATCTTCTCAACAACCAACACCCCCAAATCCTTCTCCTCAGGGCTGCTCTCAATCCATTCTCTGCCCAGCCTATAGCTCTGCTTGAGTGTCTCTGATTTAGAAACAAGGATGTTGTGCAGGACAGTGTCAAATGCTTTGCACAAGTCTGGGTAGATGTTTTCGTAGTTACAGAAAGAAAACTAAGTAGAGATTTTACCCTGAGATAATTTGGTGTTTGGTGGTGGTGATGTGTGTGCTTCTGCATTCTACTGGATGGAGAATTCAACCCTATTCATCACCATGCTTATACCACAGGATATGTTTTGGATTGTCACGTGTCCTGGCTAAAGATGTTTTTAAACAAGCATAAATCTCCTTTTTCAGGCAGTTACTATCTGTAAAGATCCCCACCTAGATCAAGAGTGCACAGGAATCCGTATTAGTAGGCATCTCTTTCAACTTGATTGTGGTGTAGCAGAGTTCCTCCTAAAACAATATCCAAATGTCTATTCAGGTTTGGCCTGCATGCTTCCCTTTATCAAGCTGCCAGGCTTGGCTGTACTAATTTTGCACTGGTGCCAATGATTTTACAAGCTGCCTCAGAAGCTGAATGCCCCACAGGGACTGGCAACCTGCAGTAAGCCCCACAGAACAGGGAACTGCTCTTCCAATTTTACAAGGAGGGGACTGAAGCAAAAAGGACAAAGAAGGCCATAGCCTACTTCCCTGTGTAGGTTACCAAGTTCTGTCTTCCATGATGGCTCTTCCTGACTACTCACCAGATACTCAGCTCAAGTAAGGGAGGCAGAGCATGGCTGTAAGTAGCCTACCTAGTTTTAGAATGCTGAGCTGTTTTATTTTTGATGTATACTCTAGGGCACCATACATGTGCTTAAAGAAGCAATCCTGCCTTTCATGCAGCTGCAGTAAACCAGACCGAGAACAGATCTGGTGAAAAAGCACTTTTTTTTTTTTTTTTAGTATGTTTTAAAGTTTTAAAGATTGGCAGACAGCTGTGGGGGTTATTTTGCTGGAGGATCTGCCTTACGCAGGCTTCACCAGTCGAGCTATGGCCTCAGTTTCAGGATACTGTCTCATCTTCCAGGGATAGCCACAACCAGAGCAGTATCAGTTGTGCTAATTCATCTGCTTTCTATTCTTATTCTTCTACACACCATTTCAGCAAACAGTCCATATTTATAAAAATGGCTTGTTTATAACCTGTGGGTGCATCAGAATTTTGAACTTCCACAGTTGCAAGATCTTAGTTCTATATATGTGTCTATGTCTACATATTGAAAAATTAGAATTAATAAATTACCAGCTAACCATGGCAAACCTCAGTATAGATGACCAATGTCCAGTTGGTTCAGAGAAGATACACCTTTTCTTCTGGATTATCCTGCCTATGCTGCTACTTTAGATGTTTTAGTTGAGCTAACTAGTTTATTTTGCACTTCTTTCAAGTATTTCTTATGGACAACTGAATTCTAACAAAGCTCATTAGAAGCTTCAGAAGTGTTCTCTACCAGTACCTTTGCAGATTTACACCTCTTCTCTGACTTTTTTCCCATTGCTGAGAAAGTAAGGTACATGTTCTTAAACTCCCTGTTTTTTTGTCTATAGTCCTTCGTTGAATTTCCCATCTTTGGAACTAGTGTAGTTTGAAGAATTGTCACTTACTAACCCAGCTCCGATCCCACCAAAGGGCAGAGTGACTCCGTAGGAAAGCAGTGCTATTTACACTAATAAGCAGTGACACTCAGGAAACACAGATCTTCTGAGATGATTCTGCATGTTACCAGTTCTCTGCGCCATTCAGCACTAATGAAGAGTTGATGGCCTTGCTGCAGCTAACAGCTGCTGCAGGGAAGGTTGCAGGGCTATTAAACTAGGAACGCAAATACAGTACATTAAGAACAATTGAGCATGCTGATTCCTGTTGCAACTGCGATGTTGCTGGTTTGATAATGACACCTCTGCTGAGAGTTTCTGAAGCATTCCAGAGTTTTGGCATTGGAGCAGATGAAGATTTCAGTATAGCAGCAATTTCTGAACGTTAATGGCGGCACTGACAGTTCTGGTGACCATCAAACAGGGAAGAACAGTCTGCTAAAGATTATCAAAATCTCCAGGCCTGCTGTGCTATGGAGAATGCTGGAAAGCTGTCAGAATAGCGTGGTAAAATGGTTTGGAAGGAGTCTTCAGGATTCACCTACCCACGTCCCCTACTCTGCATTCTTGGGAATTTTTTGCTGAGCAGTTAATGGGTACTCTTTGAGCTTTTAGGTAATCTACTAAAGTGCTGCACTAGTCCCATTCCTCCAATGGAAGGGGAAAACTATATCTCCAGTACATTTGGTTCTTCAAAACTCTTTTTATTTCTAGACCATGTCAGGATAACTGTTGTTTCCCTCGAACCAGCTGCTTTCCGTCCAAGATTGCTNCTGCACTAGTCCCATTCCTCCAATGGAAGGGGAAAACTATATCTCCAGTACATTTGGTTCTTCAAAACTCTTTTTATTTCTAGACCATGTCAGGATAACTGTTGTTTCCCTCGAACCAGCTGCTTTCCGTCCAAGATTGCTTTTTGAGGAGGAAGGATTGATTCAGGAACTTCAGGAATGGCAGGGATTCCATCAGCAGAGAATGAGCCACACTATGACAGCATAGCTAAGCTCACAGCATCTTGTGGCCTTATGCTTTTGGGAAGAAGAAAGAAAAATAACAAACCCTACAAGTCTCTAGTGGCAAGAATTTCAGAGAAGAGCAACTGTTCTCTTTCAAACCTGTTTCAGTTCTGCTGCAGAGAAAGGACTGAAAGCTGTTGCTGTGTCCTCTCTTCATACTCTTACGGACAGGTTAGAAACACCCAATTGCTGAGAAGTTCTCAGTTGCTGAGAAGCCCAGCAAGGTGGACACAGAGATCCACAACACCATGGGAAAAATGACAGCGCACCATGATTTCTCTCTGCCCNCCTCTCTTCATACTCTTATGGACAGGTTAGAAACACCCAATTGCTGAGAAGTTCTCAGTTGCTGAGAAGCCCAGCAAGGTGGACACAGAGATCCACAACACCATGGGAAAAATGACAGCGCACCATGATTTCTCTCTGCCCCCACCTGACCCCTGTCTCTAAGACGTCCAGAACATAAGCAGCTGTTGCATGTAACTGCAGCTTGGCAATTATTTCTTATTTAGTGACGTCGTCCAGGCATTACAGTCTGGATAAAGACTCGCAGCTGAGTGACACTTGAGTAAGCCTTGTCTTTTTCAGGATGAGGTGATGTACAGCAATTTTTTATGAGTTTGATATTTCAATTTCTCTACCAGAGTCATTTACTGGTTCTTTAAAAAGGGAACAAAGTTTATTTTAAAACAAATTTTACCAGCGCAGGGAAGCATACATCTGTTTCGCAGGTTTCAGCTCTGCATTTCTCAAAACATTGCAATTTTTAACATGAGTGAATAGACAAGGTCAGTCAAAAATGGAGAGGATAACATTCAAATGTTGAATAGCCACATCCTTTTAGAGACTTTCCATCACCACCTCTTCTCCACCATGAGTCACTTCCCACAGCAGATGTCTTCTCCTTTCCAGCCATAACTGACAGGAAATGTAGTATACGTGTCAACCAATACAGGTCTTGTAGGGTTTGGTTTCAAGGCTCTGGAATTTACCAGAATCTGAGATACTTCCCTCACAACAGCAGGGAGGGGAATATTTGTCGAGTAACAGAACATCCACATTATTAATTTGCTGTGTACTTCGGGTTTTGTTGTGTCTCTTTTAAACTCCATTATGAAACTACACCACTGAAAACTAAAAAACATGGTAGATGATTAACTTCTGTGGAACTGGTGTGTGTCTACTTGACACAACGAACTTAATGACTCCTTGAGAACCTTCAACTTTGTTTTCTACTATTTTATGCTAATGTTTTTATTAGGGATGTTTTTTTTTACCTATGGAGAAATGAGAAGAAAATCCCAAGATTTTAAAAAATGCTAAAAATAAAAGATCTAAGATTACCTCAGAGAGACCAGCAGAACTGTTGTTTCAGTTCTTCATGGCATACTTTCCTGTATAAGTCAGACTCCTTGGTTCAAATAAAGCCCCAGCTGAGTTTTATGGTCTCCCATCTGTTGAATCCTATAAGGTTACACTGGGAGTACCTACATGAAATCCATACCGGGAAATGGAATCATATTTGGGATTCTGACCCAAGGAAAAAAAGGACATTTCAGACAAGAATTCTCATGGGGTTTTACGCTAGATCTTCTTAAATAAGATCCTCTTGATTACTGAAATATTTAATTCCTCAAAAAATAAATTCTATTTTGCTTTTCAGGATTTTTTTTTTCAGAAAACATTGTGAGATTTGCTGCCGTTCATGATTTTGCTTAAAAGTTTGGATTGAAAACTTTTAAAATTGTTTTTATTCAACATTTTCACACAGTTCTTTTAGCCAACAGGAAATATCTATCATGATTAGAACACTGACTTTAATGTTTCCTAGAATATTTTCTTCCTTGCTTTTATGTTTGTAATACAAGAATGTGGTGGTAAGCAACTCTTTGTGTAGTCTGTTTGTTAGTTAAAATGAAAGGTTATCTTATGTTCATAGTTAGATAGTTGGAGAACATATTGACCAAATATAACACCTAATTTTTCACATGGTAAGTGATAAGAAAAAATTAATATTGAAGCAACGAGTTGCTGCTTAGTCATTATTTTCCACTTTCCACCTCAGACTTGTTTGATTTGGCACCAGTTGCTCAGTGCATTGGGCCGTGCTGAATCAGCGAGGAAACAGAAAGCAATGAATTCCTCTTGCTAATGCATCTTTCCTATTCTGCCCAGTTTGCCAGGCAGCGTTCAATCCACTGCTTACGAAACAGTTTTATTCTGGGTTTTGCAGATAATGATGAAGAAAGTTTGAATATGTATTTTAAACTGCAGTTATGTGGGGCTGATTATTCAAATTGAAGCACAACTTATGAAACCAGGTATGTATGTTTTTACATCCAGCACCGTAGTCTGGTTAAGACCAAAATTATTTTTTTTTTTTATATAACCTAAAAACGCCTAAAAGTCATGTACTGAATATAAAGGGCAACATTACTCCACAAATGTAATAATACACTCTTATCTCCAACTTATACAAAAAGAACAAGGAGCTCACAAATTTGGACTTTGAAATGCTGTCTCCAACAAGGAAACTGAAATTCTGCAAGACCTACTTAGAATTTGAGATTTTTATATTATGTTTGCTCATTATCTTAATAACACACGACAGCTCTCCAGGGGTGTCCCAGGAGAAGTTAAACAAGAACCTGCTTTGTGGAATCAGTAATAGAAAGAGTGCATCACATTTTGGATTTCGTTTCCGAGCTGAGAACATGTTGTGGATACAGAAAGTTCAGTCGAGAAAAAGTTCTCCTGTGGCTGAAGAGTGGTTTATTTATTTTTTAATGTAGCAGACAAAACTGATTACATGCACAGTGAATAACCTGTAAATCTTTTCAGCCAGAACAACAATGACTGAAGAATCATGCAGTTCCTCACAGATTCCGTTTATTCTGCATTTAAAGAAATTTTCTGGCAAGTTGATTTTTTTATCCAGTGTGACTTACTGTGATGTCTGTCCAAAATTCAGTGTGAAATCATAAAGTGGTATTGGTTTTATTGCAATTTTTAATTGAAAGTAGTAGTGAGATTCATGTCCACAACCCTCTCCTCCCCACCCCAAGCTCCTTGTTTTCATGAATATTTTACATTCCTACCAAATACGAAAAAAGACTGGTGTTCACACCAAAAAGTTATGTTTCAGTCTCCAATTTTTCAGCGGTTCCCAACTAATGCTCCTGATTCAAAAACATTACTTGACATTTGCTGGAGCATGTTATGGGGATCTATAGCTGCATCTGCATTATACTTTGCTTTGATACAGTATTGAAACTATGTAGTAAATTCCTCCAACTGTCCTCAGCTGTGAGTTGATTAGTTTGGCTTGTAGAGCAGTTGGATATGTGCAAACCCGATATTCTTTTGATGAGTATTAAACCAGAAGCTGTGTTCCAGCTGTGCATCAAGTGCACCCCAACCCCTAACAGTCCTAAGGGTCTGAATCACTGACAACCCTTTGGACATCTTCAGTCCACAGTCATAAAATAAAAAAAAAAGAAGTGGATAAAATCTGATCTGAAATAAAAGCCCTGTACCGTCTTGTAAAGCCATATAAGACAAGCATTGATGGCTTCCATGCTGAGCCACTTCTCTCACACCTGAGTACTTGCTAAAGTAGACATTGCCTCTGATTCTCCACTTTCTGTGAAGTTTTTTAGTCTCCTTGTTTTCATCTCTTGCATTCCTCTCTGTTTCCCATTTTTTAGTAATACATACACTCGCCCTCTGCCATAATAGGACATATTTTTTTCTGATTTGTTCTTGGAAACAAACCAGTGACCCAAGCAAGTTCTCCAGTTTCCAGTTCATGTGTGCTGTCTAAATGGAATTTATCACTTTTGATTTTTTCTTTTTATCCTTCCTGGAAGGTTTTGCTTATCACTTTTGTGTCTTTGAAATGCCTGTTTCCCTGTTAAGTGGAATGGCATGAAATGAGGAAGCCGCTTGCTTATAAATTACCTTCTTCCCTTTACTTACGTTTCTAACACATCTTGCAATAGCTGGTGTTCAAAAATTCTGTGGGAGCATTATTACAAGGGACTCTCAGCGGATTACTCACGGAGCTTAACACATTACATGTTACAGTACAACAAAAGCATAACAAAGGCATAATCCAGGAAATGTTATCAAATGTTAATGTGCTTGAAGTAAAACTGCAGCAAGCCTTCATCTCTGCCCTTCACTGTATTTCATTTATATGTCACTTGTACATGGCTATGGTTTGTGTAAGACGTTTGGGTTTTTGTACTGGTTTTGCTTCAGTCTCCTTCCCACACTCTTTTTGGATTATTGGACAGTATAAATACGTGTTAAAACTTTACATGGGTTCAAGAGAAGTCTGGACAAATTGCCAAAAGGCAAATACAAAATGCAGGATGTGGAGTGGTAGTTGGGAGAGGTATTATACCTGCTGTCAAGATTTAAGGCTGGCCTGGCTAGTAAATGGACAACAGATGCTCTCTGTTAACCCTTTAAACAGCTTTAATGAAACAATAGCAATAAAAAAGTATAAGCAAGAGCCTTTCTGCATACCTTTCATACCATTACACCAGCAATAACTATAAACACTGAGCACTGTCACTCCTAGAAGCAGACGCTGTCTGGAAAACATGCTGTTAATTAAAGTGCAGTCACTTAGAAGAGACTTAACTGAAAAGTAAAATTACTAAAAAGAAAATTAGTTCTGTCGTAGCTCAGATCAGGACACCTGCTCATCCTGCTCTCATCCACTCTCAGGAATCTGCTTCTCATCACCCAGGACCACTTCAGACACCTTCGCTGTCCTGCGGGTGCCCTGGTTGCCTTGACAGCAGTGGGTATCAGCCGCAGCTCCAGCCCTCAAAGCTTGTGCTTCTTCACAAAGGGAGTCAGTGACTTTTTTGTTCCCTTTCCATCCTTCAGAGTATCTCTAGGGAAACATTTCTACCCTTTCCCCTGGATCTTATAAGTAGATAAACAAAATCCCTTTAGGGAAGAGATGTTCCTTGGACAGGAGGAGGTGGCCTACATCTAGCCACGGGTGCCAGATTTTTTATTTATGTGTTGTGTGGCTACTTTTTGATTTCTTGTCACCATTTTTCCCTCAGATGCTCTGGAGCTTTTGCATTTTGTAAGTATGTAAAAGTTGCAGTTTTGCATATAGTGGTTATGTAGTGGTACCGGCTATAGCCCATTCAGGTACTGGTATAGTCCAATGACAGACAGGTTGCACCTAATATCGTTAAAGTTGCTTTGCAAGTTTTAGATTGCTCTTGCAGCAATAACTGGAGAGAGAGGAGTGCATTTTCAGACATGCTGGGGCCTCTCTGCTCTAGGAATGTAGAAATGTGCTGAAGTTGGAAGAAAACTATTGCCTGCTGCTGTGTTTGAGTGCAGAACAAACGAAAAAACAAACAATCAAACAATCAAACAAAACCCCTAAAAATCTCCAAAGCCATCACTATTTTTTGTGCAGGAGCAAGCTAAAAATGCTGGCTGCAAAGCCACACAGAATTTTTGAAGGAGAGATTGTGTCCTTTCCATTGTTTGGTCCTTGCGGGGAAATGGGAACCCACAGCCCTGAACGCAGATATTGGGGTGGCAGCCGTAGCCAGTCAGTGGTTTTACTAAGTGCCTGCTGCGTCCCTGAGCACCAGCAAGGAACAACAGGGACTCCCAAGAGCATTGCTTGCCTCTAGCAAGTACGCTGATCTGACACCAGCCTGCTTATAATATGAGTGTTGCGGAGGAAAGTGATTTAGGTCTTAAGGGTCACTTGAAGAATCACCGTCAAAAATACTAGGAAATGTGATTTTAATACGAATTTGTAGAAAAAGCAACTTTACAGAGTTCGAAGGCAAGGTTTACTCTATTACTTGCTACGTGAAGGTGATACACAAAGGAAAATTGGGTCAGAGTAGTGATTTAGAACTATTTATACAGAGATCAGGGAAAATCGAGTTAGAATTGGTCTAGGATGATTTATACAGGGATAAAGGAAAAGGGTAAGGGATGCCCTCCTGTTGAGTCATGAAGTTCAGAATGGACTCCCTTGCTTTCTGAACTCTGTCTCAGAGAGGATTCTAGATGCTGCTGGGTCCAGGCTTAGTTCCAGACTTGGTCAACGACTTACGTCTAAAGGAACGTGGTACAGGGATTTCAGTGGTGGTTACTCAACACTCGATTATGGGTCTTATGTAACTTTGAGGCAGCAGCAATTTAAGGTTTGTTAACACTATTACAATGAATCACAAAATCAGATTATATGATTTTCTAGCAATACTTAATCAGTTAATAATAAGAGTAATTTGATTAGAGTTGTTATAGTCAACACAACAACTTAACTAAAGATTTAACAAAGTTTCCTAAATTAAATCACATACATGTGCACTCACACACACAGATACAGAGGTTAACCTATGATTAAGATGTTTCTTTCTCTGTGGTTTATAGTCCATTCTGGTACCCAATGATCTTTTAAAACTTTGCAAAATCGAATTATACTGTATCACTCACTCTTTTCCTTCATCGGTTTCTGTCAGTAGATGATCTGAATCATGTCACAAAATCTACATTAAACAAAAGAAATCTGCCTTGAGAGGTGTCCCATCTCAGGGTGAGACACATGGTCACAGCCTGCTGTGGTCCCTGAGAGCTCAAAGGGCCTCGCTTGGGACCACTGTTTATAGGATGGAAAGATGATTGACTTTGGTCAGTACTTTTTCATTACGGCAATAATTCTTGTCAGGTAGTCTTGGCACCTCTCAGAGTGGGCTATGATCTAGACAGGAGGATTTTCGGATATGTTTCCCAGGCAGCAGGAGTTCTAGGTGCGGTCAGGGAGTGCCTAATGGTCCCAACTCAATGTGCTTGTTCAGGACAGGAGGGTACCAGACTGTCTCGTGTCTCAACTCACTGCACTGGCAGGCAGGATCAGAGAGTGCCAAATTGTTCCAGCCCATTGCACTTGTACAATGTTGGCTGGTCCTGACATCGCAATGCGGCCCGGAGTGGGGAGGATCTGCACCACCACAGTGAGTTAGAAGAATCACATGAGACCCAGTTAGACCCACAAAGCGGTAATCTTTTTAGCTGGCTTTAGCAATCCACAAGTGAAATGTCTAGTCTTTTTTCCAAGTTCCCCATGTAGGCCAGGGAATGAGATAATCACCTCCAGCTGGAAATGTTTTCCACCTGCAAGTGCCTCTTCCCCTTTGCTTGCACAAAGGGGACCTGAAGGACAGCCTTCCACGCTTAAGAAACACCCACCGCCCCCAAAGGTGGGAGAAACGCTCACCCTCATAAAGTTGGGAGGGGCAAAACTTTAAGTCAACCATATTCTAGAGGTGTCTAGGACAATCCTGATATTACTGGGGTGATGGCTGTGTACCCCCAGTCACATCCCCTCATTTTGGGTGCTCAGTTTAGACACAGCAGCTAGTATGGTGCCAGTTCAAGAGCCTGAGACCTGTCCGATCCCTGCTGTCTGGCACTGCTAGGCTCTGCCTCTCTGTGAAGAGAGTCAGCTGCTAATGTGGATATTTGGAAACAGCAATTTCTGCTGTCTCAGCAGCACCAGGCATAATTTCGGGATTTGTTTGAAAAAATAGTTGAGTTCAGTGGTACAACATCCACATCCAAATTAAACACTGTCAAGAGTTTTGGGGCTCAGCTCTGCGGCAGACTGAGTGGCTTGTCCTCACGTAAGCAAAATGCCTCAGAAAGAAATTGAAACCCATGGAATTTCCCAACCTAGCAAGTGCTTTGCTAAGTCAGTGCAATACCTTCGTATATTGACAGCTCGTTCAGATATTTAGTATTCCAGTTATCTGGAACAACTTTACCATAATCTCTGGGGCAGAAGCAGATAATTTCATCATAGTGTTTTAAGAACTTGCTTTCAATAATCAGGCTGATTTAGAATGAATACAATCGTTTAGGATTGTTGGTTATTGCTGAACCAAGTCAACGTGACATATTTTTCCCTTTAATCATATCAGTGTTGTGTTGACAATTAACCTTTGATGATTCAAAAGCCCTTTCGAAATAACTAGTGGCACTACAACACTATATTTAGATCTAACTAAAACTATTGTTCTGAACATGATTTTCCCTTTAATGCCAACTGCGTTACTATATGTGTTACAAATACAATCATATAATTGAATGGATTTGAAGTAGTAGCTTAAAAAGAACAAATGGACAATCTGAGTGGGAAAACACTTCAGGAAAAAAGGAAATGGTAATTATCTGGCTAACACGGCATTTTTGTATTATTTTACGAAAAGCAGAATGTTGTTGTATTTTGCATTTTATTTTCATGATGTCACCTCTGGCTTTTTCTATTCATACAACTTTGCTCCCTGGACTAAATCTAAATCTAAGTCATAATCTAATATACTTTTTATACAAAAGGAGATTTTTTTTTATGCATGTGACTGCTAATCTCTTTGGAGTGCGAGTGAGTGATGGGTTGGAGCCAGTTCTAACTGAAAGCAATCAAATGCTTGCTTTGGCATCAGTGTTTTCAAGATACGCAGAAGGCTTAGCTATTATCCTGAATCATTACCATTGTTATTTGTTTTTTGTGTTCTAATCTTATCGTAATTTTTTCTGAAATGAGTCGTATCCAATTCAATGACTAAATTGGACAATATCGTTCATTTACATATTGTATTTACTTATACACATCTTAAAATCACATGCACACGTGTATCTATATACACCTTTCCCCCCATAACCTACATCACAAACAAATGAATGCTTTACCTGATAACTATAATTAATAGTGGCTGTAGGGTGTTTTTTGAATGTACATTCATTAGCAAGTAGTAGGAAAAATACTTTTTGAATGTGCGTTTGTTAGCAAATATCAGCACCCACATCTCATTTAACAGAGCTAGGATAACAAAACATTAATGGAGCAGTCGCTTCAATCTAATTGCTTCCCTATCTCACATAGTCTGACCGGAGCGGTCGGTAAGCAAGCTGTGTATTCCTTACAATGTAATCCATGTCACTGGATGCATCATTCCCTCCGCCGGTTGCCGTGGCCACTTGCTGCCCCTGTCTCCTGGCCAGCCGGCACAGCGCAGCNGAGCGGTTGGTAAGCAAGCTGTGTATTCCTTACAATGTAATCCATGTCACTGGACGCATCATTCCCTCCGCCGGTTGCCGTGGCCACTTGCTGCCCCTGTCTCCTGGCCAGCCGGCACAGCGCAGCCAGGGGCGACCTTTCTGTCATGGTGGGAATGGAGGGAGGGAGAGCGCTGCCCAGGCTGAACTTAGGCGGTGGATGTGGCTTGATCTGAGCGCCTTCCTATACCAAAGCTAATGGCACCCGAGTCAACAGGGCAGACAAGTGAGAGAGAAAATGGGGCCGAGTGGTCATGTGCTGAAAGGATGTTTCCTTTCATTGCAATGGGCAAGGGACTGAGTCAAAGTTACCATAAAGATGAAAGCATCATTTGTCGCTTCTTTATAGGTAGTATATGACTTTTCCCGAGCTGATGCCATCCCATTTGCCTTTCTGCGTGTTCTGTGCAGATTTGGTACTTGTAGATAGGGAATTACTGCCTGGGAACTCTACCCCGAGGAAGGACTGAGTAATTCTCATGTTTTCGAGTGGGGATTCGTTGGGGTTTGCAAGAGCTGCTATGCAACTGGAAGCGGGAAACTGTTCCTGGCTGTCACGGTTTAAAGCTGGGCTGGCTGTTAAATGGAC
>VZSC01002025.1:112608-135358 GCA_013398225.1 Steatornis caripensis
ATGAATACATCACCCGGATGCTGCAGGGCACGCCCCGGGAAAGTCCCAGACTGTACGCAGCAGCAGGCGGGAACTGGATTCAGGAATGCACGGATCAGGATCGAAGGCAGAAGAACCAGACAGTCCTCCTCGGATGCTTGAGCAAGTTGCTGGGCATTGCTGCACAGCTGCAGAGCAGTATCCTGCAACATCACTAGGACCTGCACTGACAGCCCTATGCTGGGCTGAAATAGGCTTCTGGGCCATAAAATGGGAGAGAGTGACCCTCATGATCCCTCAGCTTTATACTGAGTACGACGTGTATGGGATGGAATACTGCGTTTGGTCAAACCAGGTCACTGGCATTGGCAGGAATGCTGGCCAGCTGTGTTTCTAAGTAGCCTACAATGAGTTTGTTTCATTAGTAATTTTGGTTTTATGAGGGCGGCCGAATGCTTGTAGAGCAGAGGAAAGAGGAGAACTACTTTTGAGTCACCATCTTATGAAACTTTCTCTTTCACTCTAAGATACTATTTGTGTAGGTCTCTCGTGGTCTAAAAGCATCCATTCAAAGGCCTCCCAGGTTTTGCCTCTAACAGGAGACACCGCTGCATCTGCTCAGGAGGCAGGGAGCGTGCCTGGTGAATGATGCCATGTGAGGGCACAGACCTAAGCACCCACTGTATGTCCCATGCCAGGTGACAGCAGGAGAGTCTGCAGCAGTGCATTGCCAAGCCATAGCGGGCCTGTCTCTGTGGGACGGAGGAGGGAAAAGCCCATCTGTCCTCTACTCAGCAGGAATCTTGACATGCATGGTGTGTGTCCTGGTTTGGGACCCCCTCTTCATATCAGCTGGAGAGTGGCATGCGAGAATTTCTTTAGTGACGTAGATGTCCTGCTCAGTGCCCACAGCTCAGGGATCCCCTTGCTGGGGAATGAACGGGCTGCAGTCGTGCAAGTAGTCAGCATTTTTGAATGAAGTACCTCTGTGTCTCTGCAGTCACTCAGAGGGGCTGTTGCAAAAGCAAGAAATACAGATCTCTCTCAGACGGCCAACACTGTTGCAGCGGTGGTTTAGGCAGTGAGAGCTGTCATGCAAACCAGCAAGAAATAAATCTCTCCAGCTGCTTCGTGGAGAAAGAAATGTTTGCTCCCAGAGTGTGGTCTTTCTGCCAGTGACTGGCAGGAGCAAAGCTACTGCGAAGAGAGGGCCCTGGCATATCAGTGATAAGTGTTATTAGAAGATGTTACCGCTAAGGACTGTGCTAAGTACATTTTTACTGTACAAGGAGAAATAAGCGTAGGTTGTGAGGTGGCACATAGCACAATTGTCACACAGAATTTTGAGGAAACCCCAGAGGGTTTGGACGATGATAGAGGATAAGAGAGGATTAAAAGTTGCGTCTTTCTTCGGTGAAATGGACTTTGCGTAAAACTGGTGACTGATTGAATAAACAAGTTGTGTAAAAAGATGAGTACACAAATGCAATGTGAAGTTTGAATAATTCTCTTGTGGGAGGTTCAAATTTTCACAGGACATCAACCATTCCAGGCAGATTTTGGGGACACAGCCTGATAGTAAAGGTATAGAAAGGTAGCCACCTGTTCCCCAAATTGCACGTAATTTGCTTCCCTGAGGTGTCAGAAATCTACTTAGGGGACTAGATAGTCTTGCTTAAACTTGTGCTGTCGTGACCTCTTGCTTCACCTCAGCTTGTGATTTCTGGAGAACATAGCAGCTTCACTAGCAGCCTCAGAGAGACGAACCCAGGGACACGGTCCAAAGGCAACCTTAGCCATTCAGTTCCCAAAGGGGCAGAGGAAAAGGTATTTTTCAGTGATGTAGTTCTGATTAACTCTTCAAAGATGCAAGTGTTACATTCATCTCATTCAGGATGAAAACTATGTCTAACAAGACCATCTGTCAATGAAAACATGAGAAGCAAGTAATTCCATGTACAACAGAAATGAAGTAGCCCAGTTTCTAGTGTCTGTTTCTCTTCATCTCTTCCCTGCTTCCTTACCCCTACTAGGGGAATTTTTGGTGTCCAATGGAGAGCAAAACCACCCCTTATGGGAGCACCAAACACACAGCATTACTCCAAAAGCTTTATTTCCTTAGGTGATCACACTAAAATTAGGCCCTTTCCTAGTTTAAACAGTTGATTGCATGCTATTACCAAGGGGAGCACTCGTGGAGGAAGAAACGCTGTGGAAACATTAATCTTTGTGTGTATACAACAGTGAAAGTCTGGCATTGCACTTGTATCTGAAGTGGCCTTCAGATGGACGTTTACCTGCCTGAAGACCTTACAGTTTATCTCATTGTACATTTCAATTTGGTTTTGTTCCTGATCTTGTTGAGACTAGATAGTTAGGTACCAAACCCAATGCCCACAGGGAGCATAAAGTCGATAGAGCTCTGCCCACATGGCGTTGGTTACAAAATTCTAACCCTGTAATGCAATAAGGCATCTCAGAGCTATGTCACAGCGATCTGTTCTGGTTTTATGTGCACTTAAAATACAAAATTTAAACTCTTAAAAGATGTGGTTGCAGTATTTCTTTCTCTCTGGGAAAAACTTTATGTACAGTGAAACCATAAACAGATTGAAATGTGAAGACAAATAGAATTGGCAATTCAACATTTCTCAGCATCGGTCAGGAAGGAGATGCATGAACCCATCAGTGTGCTGAAAGAATTTGTTTTAATTTGTTTTCCAACCGATTCACTTAACATAGTTTACTAATGTCAAAATTCTTATGCTTCACTGGAGCTGTAGTTTTAGAGTGATCTTCGTACAGTATCTTGTATTGCAAGCTTTGCATAGTATCTACTGCTAGACGTGGGTCCAAAGGGAGAAGGCAAGAGGAGAGAGAATTTTCTACAAGACCGGGGACAGAATGTTTGTGGTTATGCTTTATGAGATTTATTCTTTCACCTCACTTAGCATCTCCAGTGTTAGTGCTCTGGTATTTTGCTGTACGTTGCTGTATTTAATTACATGAGACTTTTGCACACATTACTTCTTGCAAATCCACTGCTCATGCTGTTATCCTAACTAAAATTGGTTTGTGAACCATGGGAGGAAATCTGTATTATTTCATTCACAAACATGAGTCCAAAACCCATCTTTCAGGAAAGCCCAAGGATTAGCATGGTACAGTCTAATTTCTATCCAGTCCCTTTTGCCAACGGAGAGAATGCAGATCAGAGTGGCTGGGCAGGAGGCAGAAATTTTGTGTCAGACTTGGACGAGAATTTGCATTATGTGTATAAAAACGCAGAGTGGGTGAAAAGCAGCACATGCTCTTAAGCCAGAATGTGCCAATGAGGATGAGGAATGTAAGCCCTGTACAGGCTATTCCCAAGACACTGTTCAGTCTTCAGCATCAGCCACCAAAATCTGCCTGTACATGTAGTAATTCACACTGCACTTAAGTTATTTAAATCAATCTTATGAAATTCTGTTGCATAAGAAGTGTCAGAGTGAATTCTGGCTAAATACTTTGTTTTTCTCCTCATGATAATTTCTAATTGATTTTCTTTTTCAAATGAATCAGCTTAGTATCTGTAGGGTGAAATTTAAATATTACTTGAGTAATATGAATGTGTATTATTCTAACGTATTTGCACAGCATCGTGAAAGCTGTGACAAGTGCTTTATAAATCAGCAACATATCATCAAAATCTATTTTTGACTGAGCCCTTGAGCGCATTTTCAAAATCCCTACCTGAGTCAATCAATTGCAATCATCCAGAGTACACACGAATGATTGATTTTGACATCTGGAATGGTAAGATTATTGTAATACAGAAAAAAGAACCTGTGCCATTTCTACCTTGAATGGCTGTAGGATAATACCATAAAGTAATGAACTCTCTGGCATAAATGGTTGATGAGAACAGTTAAGCTTTCACAGCCAAAGCATAATGCTTTGTCAGGCGCAAGATTTGTAAAAACCTGACTCACAATGCATAGCATCATTATCCTATAGGAATATATACATAATCATGATTCTCACTTTCAGCTCACAGCACCCAGCACTGTATTTTGCATAATTAAGGTAGCATAGGCTGTTATTTCATGTTGCTCAGCTGACATGCATGCTAGCTACAGAAAGACTTGCTGTATTAAGAGTTCCAATGCTAGATATTTTTGTAAATAACAAAAAGAAAATTGTCCAAATCTTGAAGCATAACTATTTCTGGTCAAGTCAATGGAGCTGTACCCCATTGGTATCAGCCCATCACATTAGTACTCCTGGTAAATATCAGTAAAGTAGCAATTGAGATTTTCTGAAAAATATGTCAGTCCTTTTAGCAACACTATCGAGCATTTTCAGTCGTTTTTTTTTCTTTTTCTTGGCTTACTAGCAAACTGGATGTATTTCTTACTGGTTTTGTAAGTCTCTACCTTACAGTTAGGGAAAATCAGTCCTAGCTTTTATAATGGTTGTACTTGTTCATTTATAGTTCCCCAAATTCCCAGAGTAAAACTGGAAATACAAAAGCACCTATTCCATAACGGCTTAATTCCCCTTGTTTCCCTTGTCATCACCCTTAGGTGCTAGAGCCCCATCTTGCTGGGCTTATATTTACAATCAACTGCAATTTACTTAATTCTTTACATCCCTGCATGGTCCTTCCATATGTGACAGAAAGAGCTGCTTTTCATGATGAGGCTTTTCAGTAACAAAATGTCAGTAGCAATAACAATATGCTATAAAGTCCAGTTAAAGGGTATTTTAAAAATAACAGCATTCACCTAGGAGAAAGTCCCAACATTGCAGCCAAAAAACATTGAGATACTGTGGTCCCGAAGGAGCTTGTGGTGCTTGAATCACATTGTGGCTTTCCTGCTGTTTCAGCCAGTTTCGTCTGTTGCAAGTTATATTCTTCAGAATGGCTAAAACAGTGGATATTTATGGTTAATCCATTTCGCTAGCTGTGCCTCAATCTTCAGGCTGTATCCAGACATTTCAGAGAGGAAGAAATATTAAAAGTTTTAGTAATACTACTCAAACGAATAATAGAACAAAGAGGCATTTACATAAGCAAGAGTTGCTTAAAGATGTAGAAGCTTGGTTCTGCAGAACCAATTGGGAAGTTTGTAATGTAATCGCTCTAACAAACACTTCCAACCAAGGCTGCTTAATGCATCAGAGCTCCCTAAAAAGATAGGACCTTAGTTACTATTTGCTTGACCAGAGATTGGATGGAAGCAGTATTGATGCAAACTGCAATGGTACCACACTGGGCAGGCTTCTTTTTTGAGTCTTCTACCTTCCTTCCAGTTCCACCAGTTTATGTACTCTGGATCCATGCAAAAGAGAGCGCTTTGTTTTGGGGGATCCAGGCAGAATTGTTTTGAGACTTAAAACCTGGATAAAACCTTGGAGTACAGGTGTTGCTAGGACCATCAATGCTTAAAATTGACTATATGCTCACTGATAGGTCATTGCCCAAAGATGTTTCCAGATAGTGAGAAAAATAGGTACAGGTTTTGTTATTTGTAAGTCTCTGTTGTGAGTTTCACATACTAAAACAGCAAAGAAAAATCTGCTTTGGGGGTTTGCAAAGAATGTGTAAGTACTCGCATGTGCTTGTGTGTTTGTGTTTGCATGTGAAACAACAAGACATTTCTCCTCTGAAGAGTTAAACTGGGAACCCTGGTGACCTGTTGTGAAGAAAGCTGGAAGCAAGGACCTGCCCTTCCTTTTCCTTGGGAGCTGATTTTAAGCCGAGGCTTTACAGCTGGCACTTGTGCTACTGCCAAGGGTGTGTAGCTGCTGTGTCTGCGCCTGGTCTCGGATCAGCTCCTTCTGACCCGCACCTGCTGGCGTGGCTTCCTGGCTTCACCTTGGACATGCCTCATTACTGTGGACCTGCTGGATGGTCACTGGATGGTGTCTGACCCTGGTCAGTGTCTCCTGACCTGATCCCAACACTGACTTTCTGGCTCAGCTTCTGGCTCCTTGCTGGCCAGGTCATTGCTCTTGCCGACTTGCTGTCATGCTGAGCTCAGGAGTCACCTTCCCCTGCGGAGCTGCTGGCCTTTGCTGCTCTCAGACAATGACCAAGTCCTCCAAATGGAAATTCAGGATTTACTGCCCAAGAGGGAAACAAATCCTATTCGAAGAAGAGCAAGATTCAGATGAAGTGGAAGTGACCACACCAGAATTTGTTGGGTTTCAGCCCGGATTGGGGCAGGTGGGAGCCTGCCAGGAGGATGCTCCCCCTCACCAGTTACCTTGTCTGGACTTTTTTTCCTCAGCAAAAAGCAGCACATCAAGTTATCTGTGTAACTGGATATTATCTCTCCTCACTGAACTCAAGTGTTTGCAGACTCTAACTTGACTGTGCCAGGGTCCATCTCTCTGCTGTAAGAAAAAACAGAACAACCATGGGGCACAGTTTTACCCAGCCTTGTCTCTGCATGGGCCCACATTTACATTCTCTGTGCAGGATTTCCTGCCCACCCCTCTCCTACCAAAGGCAGCCTTTCCATTCTCCTCATGAGGCCCTGCTGACAGGCAGACTGAGCAAAATTCCCTTTGCATCTTCATCTAACGCTCTTCTTGCAGTTTGTTAAAACACCACCACCACCATGAAGCTCTCATTGTCAATGAGAGTTTTCATTTTAACAGGCTGTTTGCTTGTCAGAGTGATTCTTGCAGAAGAGACCATACATCTGGGGTTGCTGTTTGTCATTTTCTTTCCTCGGACAGCAGGGCCCGCACGAAAGTGTTATCTCAGTAGACTAGTGCTTGGCAGGAAGATCCAAACTCCATGGAGAGGCTTTCCGGCAAAGCTGCCCTACCAGCACCTATTGCAGAGCGTAACCACGAAGCTGCTTCTTTTGTTTCAGTGCATGACAAAGGAAGGGATCCATCTCAGCTGGACATGGGCAGCTAATCTGACTTAGTCATCACAGCAATTTTTGATCATCTCAAGAAAATTATCTAAGAAGGAATTGCCCTCTGGAGGCGCCACTTGCTCTCTCTTAGCTAGAGAAAATGTTTACACTGCCAGGTCAGACTGGACACCTATTTTTTAGGCAAGGCAGTTAGGTGAGAGCCCACTAATAGCTTCCCATATCTGGTTACTTCAGCTGATTCACTGTATTTTAGTCATCTGCTGCCTTCTTCAGCGAGTGACCTCAGCTTCTGATCCTCCCTGCACCCGCCCATGGCTGCAAATGCCTGATCTTGCCATCACTGTTATCCTCACAGTTGTTCTTGAGCACCACAATGAATGAACAGCAAAGATCTGCAGGATGCCGTCTTGTGAAACACATTAACCACCGTGCCATCCTCTCTCACAGAAAGGGGAGTTGCTGAGGATCTACATTGCACACCAACCTTCTCTCAAATGTGGAGCCACTCATCACCTGTCGAAGATTGCTGGATCTGTTGCTTTCTTCATTGAATACAAAACTCTTTTTTTTTCTCTGACTGTGGCCCCACTTCCAAAAAGGAAAGAAGCAGCTTCTTATATGTAACAGAAAACATGACATCTCGAGTACCATTAGGCATGATGAAAGGTAATTCATAGTCAGGTGACAGGAAGGTGATGGGAGAACCTATACTTCTGAACTAGCTTCAGTTATGAAAAGAGTATTTACCTATATATTTACCAGTGCTGGCACCTCACAACTGTCATCAGACAGAAGGCTTGATACAAGAAGATGCTGCCAACCTATAAATGAATTGTTTCTATAAACGTTATTTTTTTCCAAACTTTCTTTTTCCTGGGCAACATAACTCTGCCATGACTGCAAAATACAAAAAGATTATATAATCCAATGGACTAATCTCAGTCATGTCCGGACAGAAATATGGGGAATATTAACAATAGTTGAAGGAAAAAAACCATATTTTTTTTACTACAGCTTTTGTAAACTCTTTCAGTGCTTCAGCTTTCTATTGTTTTCATTTGAATAAATTACATTTGAAATTGCTTTTATTGTTTCTTCCCCATTCCCGTCATTTCTGTCCAATGTGCTGTGCAATTATTGAAGGGGCACTGGGAGCTGGGCCACTTTTGTGGTAGCTGTGCCAAGCCCTCCCTGCCTCTAGTTTGGTTTTCCACAAAAGACATAGAACTTCTGAAAAATGAAATGGGGATTTTCAAGCATTCCTAAGGGATTTTCATGCTGAATATTCTGAAATACCATGTAAATTGGGCATCTAGCTTCTGTAACAATTGCAGTGCCCTCTCCCCATCACTTTACCACTTAGTGGTAAAGAGCAGATACTGCAGGAGGCACATCTGTTCTGTTCTCTTTATTAGGTATCGTACTTTTAAATGTTACCTGCATATAATTATGTATTTATCCTCCTTTGGAGGTGTGCAAGAGAAACATGACTTGCTTCATGACAGAGTACAAAAAGATGTTAAGCAGAATCATTTCATCATTCATCTGAAAGGAAATGAAATGTCGTATTTCAATACAATGTTTTTAAAACAGGATGACTGAATAGATTTTGGCAGCAACAAAGTGATACAGGGCTATCAAATTTGTGCTGCTGCCACTTCATACATATCAGTATGTCTGTCTTTTTATTTACTGAAAAGTCATCTTTTAGAGAAGTTATAGGTATATGTTATTAAACTCATTTTTTTGCAGGTTTTGCTTTGCCAGAAATATATTGCTAGCTGAAAGCTGCAGAACTCAGTGTGCTGCTGTACAAAGCAATTTAATGTCATTAATTCCAGGGCCTTTGTAAATAGATTTTCTTTAGAAGAAGACGTGTATCTCAAAAGGGGCATATCTTCGACCAATTTTTTATTAGAACTGATTTTAGTTGTGACTAGGAACATTCTTTATTTTATTTCTCATGTCTTAGGTTTCTGTTTCCCTTTTCAATCACTCACAATTTTGTTTTGGTTCCATTTTATATGTTAACATTTGAAGTATTACTATTCATAGTTTTCTATGACAGCAATTTATTTTTATTTTATTTCACTTCATTTTAAAAATATGCAAAAAGTTAGTATGTCCAGTACTGGAACAGAAGGTGAAGAAAATCCTGAACAACACTGTGTATTTTCTTAGCTTAACAGCAAAATCTTTTCTTCATTTATCTGTATTCAGATTCTCTGTGATGGATTACTACAAGTCCTGTGTTTCTCTGTTATGTAGAATACTTGCAAATTTGTATTCCATCTCCAACACTTTTCAGGCATGACAGAGTTGTGTTTCCAGCATTTACCTTGCATAGCAGCTGGAAGTTTTCCAGATCTTCTTCTTGTTTTCAAGTGTACAGAAGCTTTCATAGAAACACAGAGTCAAAAAATATTTTAGTTTGGAAGGGACATACGGAGGTCATCTAGTCCAACCCCTTCTCAGAGGTCCACTCAGATGAGGTTGCTCTGGGCTGTGTCCGCTTGACTCCTGAACACCTCCAAGGATGGAGATCCCATAGCCTCTCTGGGCACCTGTTCCAGTATTTGACTACCTTCACGGAAGTTTTTTCCCCTGATTCCTATACAGAATTTCCCATGTTCTGACTTGTGCCTGTTGTCTCTCATCCTGTCACTGTGCACCTCTAAGAAGAGTTGTCTCCATCTTCTCTCTGTGTTCTGATAAGGTAGATGCAGACAGCAGTGAAGTCTCCCCTGAGCCATCTTTTCTGCAGGCTGAGCAGAGGCAGCTATCTCAGCCTCTTCTCATATGTCCAGTGCTCCAGTCCCTGACCAGCTTGGTGGTTTCCACTGGACTTGCTCCAGGACATCCATGTCTGTCTTGTACTGGGCAACTGAAAACTGAACACAGTACTGCAGTGCAATGTTGCAAGTGCTGAATACAGGAAGCATCCTCTTCCCTGGTCCAGCTGGCTACTTGCTAATACAGCCAAGGATGTGGCTGGCCTTCTTCACCACAAGGGCACAACGCTGGCTCGTGTTCAGCTTGTTGTCCACCGGGACCCCTGCATCCTTTCATGCAGACCTGCTCCCGACAGTCGGCTCCCAGCCTGCAATGGTGCATGATGCTGTTCCATCCCAGGTGCAAGACCTTGCATTGGTCCTGTTGAACTTCATGAGATTCCAGTCAGCCCATTTCTTCATCCTGTCCAGGTAGGTGAAGGATGGTTTCCCTTCCAACCTGCAGTCTACAGGATGAGATCTTTGGCTATTTGTTACTTGGCTACAGAAAGTTTGAAAGGGATCTTGAAGACATTAACAAGAGTTAGGTTAGATTTATCGCACATAATTTAACCTATTAACAAGAGTTAGGTTAGATTTATCACACATAATTTAACCTAGGCAGGAAGTCTAACTTATTGCTTATGTGCACTGTAGAGACTTCGGGGAGAGCTAGATGCTTCTAAGTGATTCATCCAATCTTCCTATCTAAAAACATGCATATTGTCCTCGGAAATGTCTCTTTCTATCTCTTCCTCTCTCCATTTACTGCATAGGGAAGCTCAATAACAAGCCTCAGCATTAGTTAGCGTTTGGTAACCTCAGATCTCATCTATTATAGGTCATGCTGGACTTCTAGTAGACTCATTCCATGTGTAGTCAATAAATAGATATTAGGTGTCTGGTACTAGATTCTGTACTAGAGTAGGTACTAGACTAGATCCTACCTCTACCTGCATAAGAGTTTTGATAGAAGCTTCCTTCCTTTTTTCCTCTCCAACAAGAAGAAAGATGGGGATGAATGCATTGAGAAGAAAGCACTGTGTAGCTAGCAGTTGAGGGAGAAGCAATTCTTATACAGTGAGGCATTCCTTCTGCTATGTCTGCTTTCACTTCTGCCAACCTGCTTTGATTTAATTTTTTCAAATAACAAGAATTTGATCCTGCTGAAATCTTTATTTCTACTACTTTCTTTCTTGGAGGCAGCATAGCCAATAATATACTGTCCTGACAGCCTACTGGTGCATGCAACTACATGACACAAAGAGCTGTGTGGTAAGTAAATCATGAAGAAACAAGAGAAAAGTGTAGGAAATAACCGCAGGACCATTCTAGCCCAATGTACTGAGCTGGACATTTATAGGTGGACAAGAGAGCACATTCCTTATGGTTACACATTTTGCTGTACTCTGGCTTAATGTGTAACAGAGATCATGCTGCCTGAAAAAAGCCCGTCAGAGGCAGCTGACAATTTGCCAGTCAAGTTTACCTTGAGAGTGCAAAGTATTTACCTAAGGATTCAAGAAAAAGGCGTCACAGTCATTGTGCTCCGGGTAGCAGCTGATTGCATTGCAGGTTTTTGTGTAACTTCCATCTGTTTACACAAGCCAGATACAGGTTCTTGCCAGTTTAAGAACATATCCAGCAGCCAACCTCAGAGCTGCTTCCCCCCCTCCAGCCCTCTCCCGCAGACCCCCAAGCCCACCACTAAAACCCCTTAGTGACACCCCATACAGCGATCCAGGCACAACTGCTGTCACATTATCAGTCCCTCCTGTGTAGCACTACTTGGCGGTGTAGATTGTAGCCCTGTGGATACATTAAAAAAATAATACAATTTTACTTTAACGCTTCTAAATTAGAGTTACCTCTGGCCAGTATCTTCATATACATGTGCCTGTATGCTATTGCCTTCTATTTCTATCCAGATTTCTCTTTCACTGCTAAAAGCACATACTGGTCTACCAGTGAATAAATAATAAATTGCATATGACTGAGGCTTGGCTTTTCCAACTAATAGCCTCTCACTGAGGTGAGGCAATATAGTGTGAGTTTCCATTTTTCTACCACTGTTTTTCATCATGACCATGTCTGCCACCACCCCTAAGAAAACCTCAAAGTCCTACATCTTTGCTATCGTAAGATATATGTTATTGGACCTATATAGAATTACTTCATGGATTAGAAAGCATATATGAACAATTTTTCTCATGAATCTACACGTAGTGAGAATGAAGGAGCAGTATGTAGCCATATTAGATGAAGTGACCGATGGGTGCCTTCCTCAGAGACAGTGGTATCTTAAAACTCATCTGTTTGGTGTATACAAAGCTGGGAAGTGAGAATGGATTAAATTCCATTTTATACAAATTATATGCTGGTAAACTCTACATGCTTGGATTTATTCCAACTGCAACATGGGATTTCCTGTTTGACTCTGAGGTCTTATTCCATTTAACAGCTGATGCAACAAAAAGAGTGACCAGGTTAAACTTTATGTTTTAATTTGCAATATTCTTATTAATTTTGCTTTGAGCTGCTGGCCACAGGTCTTTTCCTTACCTGTTTAAATTGTGCTGGAGAAAACGCTGAGAGAACACCTGGCATATCCAATTAGATCCGTTCTGAAAGAAATAACTCCAAGCTATTTTAGAATGGAATGTATAGAACTTTTAAAGCTCTATTATTTATAAAGCCATACTAGAATAGGGCTTTATAAAGCTTTGGCATAGATTCTGAAAACAAAATTTGACTGCAAACTTCTTTTCGATTGTTAAAGTGTTAAGAAAATTCTCGCCGCTTACGTCTTCATTGCTGCAAACAGACAAAACCAAGACCAATATCTTGGCAGCTAATGGAGATTGTAGGCAAAGTTGTCGNTGATTATTAAAGTGTTAAGAAAATTCTCGCCGCTTACATCTTCATTGCTGCAAACAGACAAAACCAAGACCAATATCTTGGCAGCTAATGGAGATTGTAGGCAAAGTTGTCGGTTTCCTTTGGTATTTGCTCTAAACTTCTGATTCCAGCTATACTCAGGTACCCTCTTTCAAGGTAAAAGCCAATTACACAAAGTTTGTTAAATTGTTCTTTCACAAAAGAATTACTGATCTTGACAATATGACTTGTAATGGTAAGTCTTAAGTGAAGTCAAGCTACCGGGGGACACAGTTCTTAGGACTGGTGAGAGCATGGTGCCTACATCAAGGGAAGAGCAGACCTTTCTAGATTCATCTTTTGTCCTGTTTAATAGGTTCTTTGAGCACTGTGATGAAAATTCATTGATAGACTTCATAATATTTTTCACAGAGATAAAGTTTTTCTATTGCTTATAGTAGATGGATTGAAGTAGCAGAGACGGCATATTAATTGGGCTACTGCCACACTCATGTAATTCAGTATACATATTTTGTTTCCTTTTAAAAATGTGTAGATTGCTGATACTTCTGCATTTTGAAGCAAATTGAGAAATGGCAAATCAGCAACTAACTTGTTTGGTTTAATCTTATCCACAGTGACTCTGTGCCCTAGATTCTTGTTCCTCATCCTACTGTTCTCTTTTCGCTAATGAAAACTATTCTTGATCAGCTTCCCTATGGAGCAGTAATGCCAGGCACAGTGAGAAGCAGAAAAGCTGAATGCCGTAAAGAACATAGTTGTAGAGCTGGTTCTTGGCTGGGCTGGTAGCCCCTTCATTTTATTAAGAGTATTCATTTTGTAAGCACAGGCGGACTGATTTTCTAAGAGGACAGATTCTTGTAGTCATAGCTGCGTTCAACTTGACCCATGTGTGTTCACCCTCTGTAGTTCGTTTGGATTTTTCATAATGTTTGGGCATGTCCTGGGACTGCCAGGGTGTCTATTTGGGTTGCACCAGCCACTGATGTGCTTTTGAGTACCTGTGGCTCAGAGGCTTGGAATATGAAACAAAAGAGGTGTTCCAGCATAACTCCCCTCTAACTCCAGTGCCAGAAGAGCTGAGCTGAAAAAAGAGCATGGCGCAGTCCTGGAAACAATAACTGTCTACCTGAGAGTTCCCAAAGCTACTAGCAGAGACGGAGTTTAAAAAGCGGTAGCCACGAAGGGCAACTTTTGGCCCATTTCTCCCCAAGGTGGGCAAGGTCACTGTGAGAACTCATCAAAAACAAACATAAAAGCCATGCCTGGGCTTTTCTGTCTGACACTTTGATACCAGGAAGGTCACACGGGCTAAGCACCGCTGCAGCACAGGGAACATAATTAAAATGTAAAATGACAGCAGACTGTGTTATTGTGAGTGGAAAGTTCATCCGACTGCTGCCTACAAGTTGCTCTGAATCACTTCAGAAATGGTGATGTCAACGTGAATGCTCCCAGCAGCAAGAGCCACTGTGGAATATGTTTATATCTCTGCTTAATTTCTGATGGTTAATGAGACCTACGGGGAATATTCACAGAGCAAAAAGCACCTTGTTTTGGCTTGTTTGCTTTCTAATGCAGAATATTTATTGGTCTCCAGTCACTCCCTGATGACACTTCCCTCTTTCAGTCTTTGGCCTCTGCCATTTCGGATATAAATACCTAAGAAGAGAGAGACTTTGCAAACAGCTTTTAAAAACAACTGTTTCTTTGCATTTCCCCCGTGGGACTTGTTTGTTCCTGTTTGTTAAGTATTTGGAGATGTTCACCTTTCTAATCTCTTGCACAGGAAAGCCAGGGACTTGGGTCCTAAGCCAGTTTCTCCCACTTCCATGCAGGAAAGGCCTTAGGTCCGCGGCCTCGCTGATGCATCCTGGCACTTGCATGCGCTGTTGTACCAAGGCGGCATCGCGGTGCCTTCGGCAGGACGCCATGGTGACGTCTCTGCCTCATAAGCTTATCTGAAAGAAAGGCTGTGTTCAATGGAAAGTGATATGGAGAATCCTCTCTGCCAAGTCTCTTGCACAAACACAGATTAAGGAGGAAGATTCTGTTCTGTAAATAAGTTTGCCCTCTTTTACTATCTTCTTGGGACAGACATCCTTCTCAGGTTGCCCTGGTTGTGGCATATACACACAGTCACTGCCTGTGGCATAAACGCTGACACACGCACAGCTGCCAAACAGGGTAGCGTGAGCACCCACATGCTCAGAAATAAGGACGATAGCGCTGAGGAGACATGCAAGGCTGAATCTCTCCTTGCTCAGCAAAGACTGAACGCAATAGAAGCCGTTTCACTTAGACATCGCATGGCTTCCCTTGGTTGGAGGCCTGACAATGACATGCCAGGAGATAAACGTACTTTGTCTTAAGCTGTCTGTCCACAGATAAACCTGTCAAAAGGCTAGGTGGTATATATGAAATTCTTCTGTCTGCCTACAATACTGCAGCTAGTGAGCGCTGGTGCTCAGTGTCACTTCCATTGCTTCAGACTAAGAGGGGAGGAACCACTCCGTTGTAATCAAGATCATAAATGCTAATACAGATTATTGGCTTGAACAGTGGAAATAGATGCAGAGGTCAATGTGGCTCTACCTGCCTGGTACTAACTTCAGTTTTCACAGCTGGTTGTGAAGGCTTCAGTATACAAAAAAAATGAACAGGTATAGCATTAGTTGGCTTTTATAACAGATATATTTAAGCTTCTGGAAAAGGACCATGTTGGACACAGCCTTATTGTGATAAGAAAGTGGATGGTTACTTCAACTGGTAAGAATTGTTGGGGAATGGTTGGGGAGTGAGTTAAATAGGAGTTACAAGGTTTGGGTTCTTGTCTGCAGGGTGAAAGACTGATAGAATGAAAAGAGTTGTGGAGCTGCAGATTATGGTAGAAGGTCAGTGCTATATGTGTGTGAAGGCACAGCAAATGGGAAAAAATATCCTTCAACCTTCCCCATTTGTTTGCAATTTTTGTAGTTTATCAAACCGAGTTTCATACTTCCTTTTGAATTAGTCCTGCTGTATCTAAATTCACTCCTTAAGCAACATTGGTATGAGTCACTATTTTGTTTACTTTGCAGACCAGAAACTTAGCAAATCTTAAAGAAAACAGTATGATGCTCTAAGGATACTAGGGCAATATGCCTTCACAGACAAAGCTGTGTGAAGTTTAACAGTTTCAGCTGGATAGAATTTCTTGAATCTTTTTTCATTCTTATCTAAATGATTTGGATCAGAAAACAGCTTATTTCCTAACGGAGAATTTCAGAGGAATGTTCTTTGCAAATATCAATTTTGACAGATTTAGTTAAAACGTTGATTAAAACAGTGATGGCATTCTGATTCCAAACCAAAGTCCTGGAGTTTTCATCCCAAGGTTACTCTGTACTAAACTTATTTTTCTATTTTTAAATCTCTGCAAAACACTTGGGAGAAAAGACTGAAGTGAAGTTTGAAGTGAAGAGAATGTTGTCTGGATTTGAATTGCATTGTAAAACCTTTTCTTATCCTGTAATACCTCCTGCTCCATAGAGAATAGTTCCTTTTCCTCCCAAATGTTAAAAGCTTTTCAGTTGTGTTTGCTTCATAAAATCTTTAGTATAATGTGAAATTCTGCATTACGCCTTTGTGAAATTATTATCAAAAAGCAAGCATATTTAAGGAAGCACAAGTGGTTTAAGCTAAAGAGGTACCTCTCTTTCTGGAGCTGTTCCATACCTTACGTACTTTGGGGGTGCAGGGGAAGATGAACCTAAGTCTTAGAGTACCAAAACTGCAGAGAAAATCAGTGGAAATAATAATGTGGCACGCAGAGGATATTCAGATCCTATAGGATAAGGCTTTGACACATTTTCTCATCTCCTGTTTTGGCAGGTTGCAAAAATTGAAAATCTCCTCAGATAGGCATACTAGACTTTATTCATCTTTTGCTGACAACCTTGAGGAAGAGAAGAAATTATTTATAATACAAATAACATAAATTAATTTTCTGAGTGCATTCCTGCTTTCAAGTGAGAATATTTCTTGCTCCTTTGGATTCAGCAGATTTACAGGTAAAGTAAAAAACGTACAACAAAGCCGCAAAAAGAGCTTCTTTTCAATATGGGAATGTACAGCCTTTCAGGTCTCCAAACACTGTGTATATTGCAAGAAAAGAAGTCTAATCATCTGAACCATCGAATCATGGAATTATTCATTTCGCAAGAAAGCTCGAGGGTTGGTTAGTCTTGCTCAAAGCAGAGTCAGCTATCTGATAAGACCAGGGTAGTCAGGAATCAGTTCAGTCAGGTCTTGAAAACCCCTAAGGACAGAGATTTTCAGCCTCTCCCACTCTTTAGAGCATTTCTCCATTGCAAATTGCAGTAAAATCACCCAAGAAAGCATACAGAAACCATTGCCACATGTAACGGGAAGTGATTATTCCCTTTTACTTAGTGCAAGTTGTACCATACCTACATCCAGTTTTGGGCCCCTAGTGAAAGAAAAAAGTTCCTGACCACAATTACAGGTTTACTATTTTAATTCAACTAGTTAAAATTCATTATTTAGCTTATCTAGATCAAACAACTTCAGAAATGGCACTGGGGAAACTGAGCAGAGTTTTGTTTCTTGATGACTGACTTTTTTCTTAAGTTGTATAATCTTAGGTACTATAAATAGCTTAGACTATCAGGTTTCATTTTTATGAGATACTGTTCTCTAAAGATAACTGGGGCTTGTGTGTTTTCCTAGCTGCTCCAAGACAAAGGATTTTTGGTATTGAGGAGGCTGGATTTTTCTTTAAGTTCTTTATTCTCGAGCAGAGGTCGTATTTTATGAAAAATGACTTATACTTTGCAAGCCTATTCTTATCTCAAAGCATCTATCAGCAGAGATGGAAACATCCTTCATTTATATCAATCTATAAATTTCAAGGGTAAGTCCTCCTCTTTTAGGAAACAAAGATTTTGAGTATATCCGTACAATTTTTGTGAGCTGGAAGACCTGCCCCTTCAGACCAATTAATGAGATCTGGCCCACATCCTTTAGGCTGGAGCTGAATCCTCAGGGGATTAAGTGGAGCTCGGTGGGAGCTCGATGTTCAAGAGCTGGTATGGACACAATATGGGCAGCTAGAGTACCAGGACCTAAGACTGAAAGAGGGATCAAGCCAAACAGACGGTGTATATGCACCCTCTGATGGTTGTTTCAATGCACCTTTTAATTTTTATTTTTTTATAGAGCGAGGATAGTAACACAGCTGTGGTAGTGAGTGCTTACTCTCCCTTCATTATATCCTTGAAAATCGAATTAAAATGTTTGCCAAGCATAGCTTTACTTGAAAATTAATTTAAATTAACTTTTTTTTCTTTCAGGTCTGAGTTCAAGGTACTGCAGCTATGGTTGATTAGCTGTACGTGGGGACACGCTTTCCCAGAGTAATATGCCCGTTTGTGTTTATCTTAATTCATCCTGAAAACAAAAGGTCAGAAAAGGAGAAATTCCAGTCTAGAGGAGTGGAATTGCTTTGGAATGGCAACTTGAAATGCTGTGACAGGAAAAGTGCTAAAACCAGCAAAAGCAGCTAAAAGGGTGGAGGCATTTTTAAAAGCATGATGTGCAACGTGTGAGAAGAGACAAAAGAAACCATGGGTGGTTTGTTCCCGTCACAGTGCTTTTATGGTCACTTGTGTCCATGTTGTGTGACCTCACCACAGCATCATGTGGGAAAATTCACGATGTTCCTTCTGGTGGGGTAGGATTTTGTCTTGATGACCTCAGCTGTTAGTTTATTTCTGCCCATCAATACCCATGTCATTTTTACATGTGTTTTCATTCTTCTGGGATATCCTAGATTCAGACTATTTTTTAAGAATAATTTCTTTAGTAAGAAAAAAAATATTAAAAATTTGTTAAAATAAGAAAATTAATGTTTCCTTTATAAATCGGCTACACCGATATGGGTGGCCAAGCCACATCTGTCCTGAATTCAACTTTCCTGTTAGTTTTGGTAAAAAATAAACAAATTCTTCTTGCCTGTTTTTGTTGACTAAAATATTTAAGAACTTCAGTGCTAACAGTTACACTGAAGATAGTAATTAATAATTATAGTCTGCAAGCCCACGAATCTGCAAAGTATTTGCCTCTGTGTTTAAGACAAAGAGATATTTACTCTGTGATTAGTGTGTCAGAATAATATTCAACAGCTGTTTAAAGACACCATCAAATACAAACGCTATAATGCTTCCAAGACCCTTAGCTTGCCACTGAAGAACAGCAATTTCCATTTTTATAATGGATGCATTTGCACCTATTATAACAGTCATTTTCTACAACCATCTTTCTGAAGAGTCTGGTTTGCTTATAGAAAATGCATATCCAGTGTCTATAGTTCTAGAGTGCAGATGCAGAAGCGGAGAAACACACGAGGAATAAATCAAAACAATCTCTCCAGCTCTCTGAGTGGAGGGCTAGCTCTGTTTTGAGCGCAGTTACTGCATCCAAATTGCTACTCCAGCTCTTGGGACCCACCTGAGGAGTGATGTCTTTGACAAGACCCTTCACCAGTCTTTCAGTGTGTTCTCTGTCTTGTAGTGCTTTAACTCAGGAGTTTCTAGCAGACAGCACTTAGTTTCTGTGTTTTATCAGAATTTCTCTAAACTTGGGAAAGCTAATGCAAAAATGACATTGCTAGATCAAAATGCTCACCCGAATTCAGCCATTTGATAATGAGTTAAAGGGGTTTGCTCGTATCCCCCCTGCAAGCCAAAGCACCGTTAGGTCTCTGTCCTACATGGAATACCTGCAGCTGCTTCTGTCCTCTCCTCTGCAGTCTTGCTTGGTAACTCCAATGTGTCTGGTTTCAGCTGGACCCGGCACTCCAGGTGTGGCCTCGCCAGTGCTGAGTAGAGCAGGAGGATCACCTCCCATGACCTGCTGGCAATACTTTGTCTAATGCAGCCCAGGATACCATTCGCCTCCTTTGTGGCAAGGGCACATGCCCAACTTGGTGTCCACCAGGACATCCAGGTCTTTTTCTGCCTATCTGCTTTCCAGCACTGGGTGGCCCCCAGTATATACTGGTGCGTGGGGTTATTTTCCCCCTCATAAATGGCAGATGTAACCTAGGTACAGTAACCTTGTAGTATGTATTCTTTTCTATTTCAGCTGCATCCATCTTTTCTTGAATGAATGTCATTATCCTGCAGGTGTTTCAGACACAGGAGAAAACTCTGTGAATCACATCAGAGATCTCATCCGGCTGCTCCATGGAAAAGACCTCCAGCATGGGGCTGTGCCTCAGCAGCTGGCCTGGAGAACAAGGAGAGACTTGACCACCGAAGAAGAGCGCTTGACGGGTCATGAGACAGTCCCAGCTTTCGTAACACAAGTTACCAATAAAATACATGAGAGTTTATCAACATGCAACTAGTCTAAGGGTGTGTTGGAAACCAACTGCATTTTGAAAGTGCGATAATGTGTAATACAAATTGAGATATTTATTACACACTAACAGGAATGAATAACAAAACCACAGGTAGTCTGTTGGAGCATTCTCCGTTCTGTGTCTCCTAAGTTTTACTTGGCTTCAAGCAAATGTGCAGGATGAAATATACTGTAGTGTACTATTGACTGCAGCGTGATACGTCTGGGAAGTAGGAGTCAGTTCTGGACTACGCTCAACTCCGTGCCACTGAATCCTGGATTTGTTGCGGCCAGTAGTAGTGCCAAAACCTTTAGGGAACTCCAGTAACCTTGTGCAAGACTGGCACTTACACATTACCTTCGTGAATTGCTTCAGACACCCCTGTGCAGAAGCTTGGATGCTAGCCTGTGTTAACCACAGTCACCGCGGTCAGAAGGCAAGCTCTCTGAGCACTGGGCTTCACAGCATGAGGAGGCAGTTTGTCAGCACGCCGTGTATCGCAGGAGGTTTCTGCTCTCGGGGGCACGCATGGGGCACAATGCATCAGGGCAAGTCTAGTGCAGAGGTGGCTTTCACCAGCTATAATAAAATGAAGTTGTCAGTTAATTAACATTTTTAATTTACGGTTTTACTCATTTATATCTTCTGTTCCACAATGACAGGACCTTTTATTTGTTCCTTCTATTGCTACCGCAGCTATTTAATTTATGTAGTTTACTGATTCAGTCACACAATGTCATTCATCGCAAACAAAAATCCCTGTTGCTGTCACATTTTATTATCAATCTTTTCCTGCCAGCAGGGGTCACACGACGACCGCAGCTTCCCATCGCCGCTGCTGCCCTGGTCACTGATGCCATCACATCACTGCTGGATAAGAGGCATTCCGTGATACCTCTCAGATACCTATAGAAAAGAGAGCTGGGAATGACCATCTTATTACATAAATATTTTCATGGGAAAGATCCCATCATGTCTGTAGCATTTTTATTTTTTTGGAGGTTCAGATTTTTTTTAATGGTTATATTATTAATACTAAAATTGTAATACTTCAGATTAATACACCCATTCTGTGCCTCACTGTGTTTGCAGGCTGTTATTGCTCTCCTAGTGTTACATTTGACTCACCAATCTCTGCTACAAATTAGTATAAAACTTCCTCTACTAAAGGAAAAAAGAAACAGTTGACTGTTGGGACCCCACTAGGAAAAGCAATCTGACAGTCAGGAATCGAAATAAATTCACTAATATTTTATGCTTTCACATCTGGTATGCATGTTAGAATTGTCTCCTTAGTGAATTTTGCTTTAAGGCAAAAAAGTCAACAATGAAGACAGAACAGCTAAAGAATGAAAGACTGTTACAGCACTTGAAAATAACACTAGTGGGATGTAGTGTGAAACCTTTAGCTCAATTCTGCATAGTATTGGTATTTCAACTACAAATAAATTAAGGATTCCACTGACGGACCAGGGCTCCCACAGTACACTAGGCACTGCGCACACAAATACCAGAGGGACAGTTTTTTCCCAAGACAACCAGAATCCTGGATGGATAGATAGAAATAGTGTCTAAAAAATCTTTTTTTCTGTCACTGTTAGCTATTTAAGAGATTCATGGCTGCCTCTTTTACAATGATACCTGAATGTTGATACCCCTGGATGTTACCTGCAGGGTGACTAACAATGTGTAGACTCCAGAGGACACAAAGTGCTGCTCTCACCTCCCTCTATACCTTGAATCATGAAATCTATGAGAACGGCACATTTTACAACAGTGCTGAAGTTTGGGTTTAAATTTGTTGGGAGAAATGGTTCAAGCTGTGGCTGTGGCAATAGTGCAGAGAAGGGCAAGGCTTGCAGGGGGACCCTCATCCTGCTGTGCCAGGAGAGCTCCATGGCTCCATTCTCCAGCTTCAGCTGGGGAATCCGGACTCCCATGCAGGTCTGCGCCACAGGTGGCTTGGTGGTGCTGGGAACGGCCTGTGCTCCTGTCACCACATTTCTGCAGGCTGCAGGATGTGTCTGTAGCCAATTTCCAGCTCTTAGATGCATGAGAACTTCCTCACTTAGATTTATTTTCAAATAAACATCGTGGAAATATCTCACAAAGGAAAAGGGAGAGGAGAAAAAAGATGCCGGTCTATGACTGTGAAGATACTCTAAACTGTAATTTCTACTACTTGATTGCCCATTAATGCTTATTCATTTTATTTTTTGTAGTGAACTGAAGAGATTATGATCAAAAAGTGCCAGGAGAAGAAAAACCAGAATTGTCAAAGGGTTAGAGTCTTTCAGCCAACTATGAAAAAAGACAAGAAATGAGAGGATGAGCTTGCAGAACTCGATCACCTTGAGGGAGGTGATCCTCCCCCTGTACTCTGCCCTGGTGAGGCTGCATCTGGAGTGCTGTGTCCAGTTCTGGGCTCCCCAGTTCAAGAGAGACAGGGAACTACTGGAGAGAGTCCAGCGGAGGGCTACAAAGATGATGAGGGGACTGGAGCATCTCTCGTATGAGGAAAGGCTGAGAGAGCTGGGTCTGTTCAGCCTGGAAAAGAGAAGGCTGAGAGGAGATCTGATCAATGCTCACAAATATCTAAAGGGTGGATGTCAAGAGGACGGGGTCAGGTTCTTTTCAATGGTGCCCAGCAACAGGACAAGGGGCAATGGGCACAAACTGGAACACAGGAAGTTCCACCGCACCTGAACATGAGGAGGAACTTCTTTACTTTGAGGGTGCCAGAGCCCTGGCACAGGCTGCCCAGGGAGGTTGTGGAGTCTTCTTCTCTGGAGAGATTCAAGACCTGCCTGGACACA
>VZSC01002025.1:150075-199164 GCA_013398225.1 Steatornis caripensis
AACCTGCTTTAGCAGGGGGGTTGGACTAGATGATCCTTAGAGGCCCCTTCCAACCCCTACCATTCTATGATTCTATGATTCTATGATTCTATGATAATGTGGAATATCTCGGTTACAGACCATGACACGGAACAGCCAAAGATGAGACAAACTATTTTTCATGCTTGCTTTAAATAAGAGATGTGGCTTCCCTTCTGTGCTCTTAATGGAAAACAGTAATCTGTTAATGACGATTACTTCAGGGGAAGTCCCACCCCTCCATGTCCTTCCTCAGCCTTCCTCGCTCAGATCAGCTATGCTAAATCTGTGCCTGAAAAGTACTCAGAGAGCGTGCGTCCTTCTCATCTGGCACTTTCTCCAGAGAAGAAAAGACATTTCCTTTCCATCCAGGAAGTGATGGCAATGGCGGAGGAAGCAGGCTCACACCTCCTGTTCGCTCCGGAGCACATGGCCGCTGTCATCCTGGAGGCATTTGTGCTTACCGAGGGGCACGTAGGGGCTGGTACCACTTGGGGAGCAGCGCGAGAGGGCAGACCCAAGGCACCATCATGGATACTGCCTGCTGTCCTTCCAAGCTGCAGCCCCTGCTGTGAAAATAGAAGATTTGGACGGGTATTATGCTGTTTGTCCATGCCTCAACAGGGCTGACTGTTTTCACTATAGTGGAGGTATGCTTAATATACCTTCAACAGTGCTAGATGGTACAATCCACCTGTTAATAACAAAAATAGTTTTAAAAAATTGCTTGAGAAAGGGTAAGTAGAAATTCTGAGTACTTTAGAAGCAGCTTAAAATGCAGCATCAACAATGGTATTTTAGTCCTTTTAGGATTACCGAGCCAGCGACGGTGGTTTAGTATTACCAACCATGGAGACAAAAGATCATCTTGGATTTTTGGAGGGGCTGATCTGTGCAAGAATGCGAAATATCAATTTAATTGAAATAATTTTAGCCCTGCCAGTATATAGGCCAAAAATACCACAGCTTGACTTTCTAATCCCGTGCTGAGTTTGTAGGGTTGGTAGTTAGAGAGCAGACTTGTACCTGTAAACTGTGCAGAGCTGGTAAGAAATCACTGAGAATATCCAAGAACAAGAGGAACATTTTGGCTTGTGCTTTTGTGGCTAGAAGTTTATTTTCACGTAACTCTTCTTATCATCTGTCCGTAAAATTAAGCTAACTAACTCTTCTCTGTGTCTCCATACCAGCAGACGTGTTTTTGTATCTACCCAAACTATTTTGGCCTTGTTTATCACATCTCATCTTCACACAGAGTAAATGCAGCAGTTTATAAGCTTAAATGCTGATCTTTTTATTAGCCAAGAAAAACAGGAAACGCTGTTCAAAAAAAAAGGAAGAAAAACATAACTGGAAGGTAATTATAATGATTAATTAAATCAAGTACAAGGAGTACTTAGCTTTGACTTTTGGTAGCAGACATCTCAGGCTAAAACACATTTCTGCAGAGAATGTCATTCTGATAAAATTAGTTGTAAGTTCCTCTCCCTCCAACTCAATTATAGAGAGTACTTCTGAGTTCTGGCTGTGTTCTCCTTGAAGAGCACAGGGCTTCTGTTCACAGTAAAGGGAATTTCAGAGACACAGCTAAGAAAAATGAAGTTTTAAAAAATTTGAAAATTACATATTGTTGATTGAAAATGTTTTTCATTTGTATCTGCTGACAAATGTAACACAGTGGAATGAGGAAATTTATTTGGTTAGGTACAGTACAGATGAAGTGTATAATACAACTGGCCCAACTGACAGGTAATANTGCAGTCCATTCAAAAGAAAGTTTCACTGTTCTTTATTATTTGACTATTGAGACATCTACTGTATATTTCATTATGACACAACAAAAAAGGCAGCCATTACTGAAATCTAGTTTTGCCATGATTTTCTGAAATTGGTGAAGGAGATCTGCCTTTCTCAAATTACATTTTTTTATTACTCTTAGCTTGTGTGTGTGTATGTAACAAACAGCAATATTACTCNAATATGAAATTGACTCTACCCCTTCACCACGTTCCCTCTTCCCTTTCCAACTGCCAGAAAGGCTAGATGCAATACGTGGATACCAGTAAAACTGCACATCTTATTATAAGATACAATTATATATGTAGGATTACATGTTGTACGGAAGTCATAGAATCATAGAATACATAGAATCCCAGGTTGGAAAGGACCTCAAGGATCATCTGGTGCAACCTTTCTTGGCAAAAGCACTGTCTAGGTGAGATGGCCCAGCACCCTGTCCAAGTTTGCATATAACAGAGGGTAAAGAATCTTATTGAAGAGAATTAATAATATTCCTAAATATGATAAATTCTGTATCTACAACCGAAATCATCTTCTAAATAATTTTTACCCAATCAAGAAAAAATTGACCAAATGCTCCGGGTGGCAACAGAGCTTCTTAGATACTCTATTGCACCCTTTAGCATAAGATGCAGTCCATTCAAAAGAAAGTTTCACTGTTCTTTATTATTTGACTATTGAGACATCTACTGTATATTTCATTATGACACAACAAAAAAGGCAGCCATTACTGAAATCTAGTTTTGCCATGATTTTCTGAAATTGGTGAAGGAGATCTGCCTTTCTCAAATTAAATTTTTTTATTACTCTTAGTTTGTGTGTGTGTATGTAACAAACAGCAATATTACTCTAACTTACTCTTTGCACAGATTTTCCTCCTCATTTCAGGAACAACAGCTGCCGAGTTACCATTACTCTTACTGCGTTTATGCCTAAGAGATTAAAAGTCTCTGTGGATCAGGCATAGTACAAAGCTATACACAAACATGAGAACTGAAATCAGTGCGCCGACACTAGAGTTATTTTAGGTCCTAGAGGCTTTGCATGTCTTCTCAAATACAAAATAATTTCTCTGTAGAAGCATGACATTTCATGCCTAATTAAAATGTGTTCTGCAGGACCCTAGAGAGTTTATTTTATTTTATTATCTGTCAGTTTACTTACCTATCTTCAAATTAAAAGAGCCTTTAAAAATACGACCTCCTAATGGATTTTAAAAGCCAAGGATATTCAAGATTTATACTTTTCAGATATGTAATATCTGATCACCTTAAAAAGCCCCTGACATATCTTATAAAACTGGGGACTGTGTAATATACAGTCAAGGATATCTTATAGCATTCTTAAAGCTTGGTTAAAGCACCCAGTGAACAGATCTGTAACATGAAGGGAAGATTAAAGACCTAATTGTTTGTGTTTGTACTTGCAAGGGAGAAAAAGAATTCACATCATACCTTGTTAGGTAATGTGCACATATGTAATTCATACAGTGGCTTTAAATGCTACACATATATGTATTTATGTAACTTAAAAGCACAGTTGGATAAATTAAACTCGTAGTCAAACTGAGGAGAGATAGGAAGGATGGGAAGAAGGCAGAAACAAAAGGAGAGGGAGGAAAAAAACACTCTTGGTACTGTTGTAAGAAACTGTCCTGCTCTGAGTGTGCGATGGATGGGCTCGTGAGGGAAGCCCTGCCACTCTGCTATTGCCAGCCAGGGTGGAGGGAGCCACCACGCGCTGGTGACCTGGCTCAGATTCAAGCTCAGGTATGGGAGCTAACGCACAAGAGGCAGGAGATTTGTTCCTGCACGACCACCATCAGGTTATCAGTCTGGAAAGAGGATCCTGAAACCAAGAAGAGGTTTATCCCAGGTGTGAACATTGCTCATGGTGGGGGGCTGAGGCATGTGGGAGAGGGACAGTGTAGGAAAGGGAAGTGTTTGCTGAAGGGCAGCTTGCACATCCCGCCTGTCCCTGGCACGTGTCACAGTTGCTGTGTCCTCTCGCATCCATCTCACGTAGACAGCTACGGGACCTCAGAAAGTGGGATGCACACATGCTGTCTGTGGGAGAGGTGAACGCAATCTCTGGCTGAGTTGGCCAAGTGCTGTTTTGGTTCTTTGCAGTCAGAGGAGGAAAATATTGCATGTAATCTGTAAGATTGTGTCTGTTTATAGGGCTTCTCTCTTCCCTTCTTCTTCGAGACATCTCAGCAGAGCTGGCTTCTCAGGGTGTGGAAATGATTTATGGGAGTGCCACCACTCAGCCCAGTGACTGAGTGACCACAGAGGATGCCTGCAGTGGGAGCAGAACACAGTGGATGTTTAGTGAAGGAAAATTCAGACTCAGCATAGATTTTTATCTTCTTCAGTGAATAAATAGCCCTTTCGGGGCAAAATTTTACTAGTTTGTGGAGCATCTCCAGGAACAGGCTTCCGTTTTAGCACAAGACACGGAGGTGACCCTAGGAAAGGAATTTTTCTCTTGATATCTGATTAATCTTATTTCCAATTCTCATGCTTGCCATTATGGCCGTTTCCTGTCAGGCCATGGCTTTAGTATCAACTCTTAAATTTGTAAGAATACTCTTGCTCTCCATTCGTACTTTTAAGCCAGACACAGAAATGATTTTTTCAGATACTTGCGTGGTGGAGCTGCTCTCACTGACGCCCATAGGAAGTCTCCTGTTGGCAACAACAGATGTAGATGTTGATGTTTTGGCTGCTCTTGCAAGCTAGTCATCTAGAGAAAGGCTACTTTGCAGAGTAATTTATCCCATCCTAAGACCAGTAGGTGAACCTGGAGGTATTCTTTTCTAACTCTTATGAAGGTAACTGGATTGATAAATGGAGCTGAGCATGTAACTCGGATGGTTGAAGACAACTGAGATAAAAGCCTTCCCTTAAGTGCAAAAACACCCAGATACAGGTGGCGGGTAAGATGCTGAAATTCAGCCTCCTTCTGAACCAAATTTTTCATGCTCTGTGGTTTTATGTCTTTTCCTGTAACCACAAAACCCGTACAATCTCTGTGTGCTAAAGTATCAGATCAAAAGACATCCAACTCTCTAACAAATTAAGATGAACAATGCAATTGTTGGCACATCTGCTGAATTTCACAGGCCTTATTTTAGATCTACACTAGTTTCCACTTACAGCCTCTTAGTGCAAACTGCACAAGATGAAGATGTTTAATTTCCTATCTGCAGCAGAGAAGCAACTCAGATGAAATTCTGCTGGTTTATGTTCCCCAGGACAAAAGCCACCATCCTGCCTCCCCTGAAAACCATTAGTATAGCTCTTGTCATCATCTCAGCACGAACAGTATCTCACAGATTCAGCAGCTCCCCCCTTCTATCCCCCACTTCGTGCCATCAGTCTCTGATCCTGTGTACGCAGAGACTGGAGGAAGTTTACTTGAGAAAAAAGAAAACTCTGCAGCTTCCCCAGACTTCATCTTGATTGCTTAGCGGAGCAGAGTGAACAGGAACTGGCAAATTCTTCTGGAAAAACTTTTTTGAAATGAAGTTTCAGATATTTGACGCCTCTGCCCTCCTACAATGTTACTGGCTCTGGGCCAGTGTGGTGCGTGCCTCTGACTCTCTCGGGTAGCTCCTTAAAGAAGAAAGCATCCCCTTTTGCTCTGCCTCACCTCGGCGGGGATGGGGTTGATTCTCCCGTTGCCCCAGAGTTCTCCCCCTGCTGCCCACCTGCCCTGTGCTTGCCTGTGCTCCTCCTGGCCACGTGAAAGCTTTCACACCCCATGGGGCAAGGTCGGCTGGACCTTTCTCTGCCAGGGCCTCCCTGCAGAAGGGCCAGCCATTGTTTCCTTGCTCCTCTGGGAGTGGGAGCACCTCATCCTCACCCGGCACTTCGGGGACTCTCAGAGACTGCAGTGCTGCTTTGGCATCGTTTCCAGGAACCAGGCAAACCGTAACGAGCTTTACCTGTGATGGAGAGGTGAGCAGGGAGAGTGATAAAGGAACGTCTCCAATCTCGAGGCCAGCTCTGCTGCTGAGCGCAATGTTATCCGAAGCCCAGGCAAGGAAGATGGAGCTGGTTGAGGACACACTGGACTGCTTCTGAAAGAGCCCATAGAGCAGAAAATAGAGTGTTACTTAGGATGGCAACAGTAAGAATTTTGTTTAATCAGGCAGGAGTTTTATTACACCTCAGGTAACGATAATAACTTAAACAAAATAACATTGTGTCTGTTCCGTGGACTGTGTTAACATTGGTTATATTTTCTCACTGATATGTGAGAGAAATAGCTTATTTGTATTGCAGTGGTGAAACGCTATCCGTTATGAATGAAACGTATGATCATGTTTATTTTCCAGTATTTTTTTTCACATATGGAAAACATTTCTAAGAATTCACATACCAACAAGGCACAAGAAACTCACTGCATGCTTGAATGAGGAACAGACAGAAAACAAGTTGAGTCCTTTCAGAAAAATTTCGTGGCAGGGAATGTATTTCTGCTAGTTAGGATTCTGAATTTCTTGGACAAGTAAATTAACCTGTCATGGTTTAAGGCTGGGCTCGCTCTTAGTTAACAGCAGAAAGGAAATAAATCCTGTGACTGTTGAAGTGTACAGCACTGTTTCAATGTCGCATGTCACAGAATTTTTTTTTTTTAGCTTTACAGATTTGCAGTTTGCAATTGAAATGTGCCTCACAGCACTTGTACTGGTAGTCCAAAGCAGACCATCACCAAAGTTGTACGTCCTTCTAATGTTTCATGGAGAACTTTTGTTTGTGCTCTTGTTTGCATGAAAATACTGTACAGAAAAGGAAACTCATTGTCATGGGCTGGCTTTCTATTAATTTAGTTGATTATTCACAATTTATAAAAATTCACTTCTAATATTTTCATAAAATATTATAATGCCAGGTGTTGATGGTGGCAGTTTGTCATCCTGAAACACCTGAAAGCTAATCTAAGATTTGATGGTTTAGTTCACTAAGTGCATTTAGGATTATACTTAAAATCACACTATTGCTCTGCATTGTATAAAATAGCATCTATGTTCCATTCTTGCACTATGCACTGTATATGAGTTATCTCATTTCCTGGCTCATACTTATGTCATGCACAGCAAATGAAAAGGAAGCTACATGAGAAGGTACATGCTAAAAATTTAATTCCAGAATCTAGAGTCACATATCTCATCCTGACTCCAGCTGTATGCATAGCTGATTGCATTCCTGGTATCAGCAGAGCTAGCAAAGTCAAGTAAATTACCTTGTGCCTCACAACTGAATGCTTTATCTCAAGGCATAAGGGTATGGATCTTAAAGCTGTGATAAAAGTTGAAAACAGCTGTTAAGTGACATAAATTCTGTGCTAGCTTGACTTCCAGAGGACTGCATCACATCTCTGCGTAGTGCCACCGCACAGCCACGGGGGCACAGCACGCCACAGGATGTGACACGTCCAGCTATGGGACTGTGCTGTTCCAGCTCAAAGTATGACTCTAGGTAGCATAGTTTTACAGAGACCACTTTGATGGGATTTGGTTTGAGATTAACACATTTGTCTGTAAAGACCTCTGCGTGGGGCACCTGCAAGAACACCATTTTGGATCTGCCCTTACAGGCAATGGAAATCTGGTCAATCCAGCCAGTGGAGCCTGGAGCACAACTCAATTCACCTTGAAGTAGACACCTTATGTCTACTCGTCAGATGTCTTCTCCATTGACTCTAGTGATTAGAGTCTTAGTTTGGTTGGGAACACGTAGGAGTGGGAGATTACAATTTGGGGGCACAGCTAGCACAGGCCACAAGCTGCAGGACTGGCTGCTGGAGATGGAAGAACAACTGGCCACAAGCCTGCCAGCAGGAGTGGCTGACAAAACAGTAGGATTAAGGCGAAGCAATTTTCAGGCATGGCATCATCCAAGTCATCAACTGGAATACAGAAGCTGAGTGTCCCCAGCCATGTATACGAAACTGCTGTGGGCTGCAGGGTAGCTACTCCGCTTGCCCCTCACGGGGCAGACACAGGCTGTATGCTGCAGGTTTTGCTTGGGGAAACCTCACATTCGCAGACTGACTTGTCCTTGTGTTTTCTTTTTCCTTCTTCTTTTCTGTTTGGATGAGTCCAAATGTTGGCTTCCACAGCACAACCACCATCATGGGAGTTTGTTTCCCAGGCTTGGCAGCGGGGGAAGAGAAAAAGGAAGGGGAGACGCTAGGCAGAACTCAAGCTGCTCTGCCCAAGTGTTTTAACACATCTAAAGAGAGGACTGAGCCCTGACTGCCAGCAGCCACTGTCTGGAAAAAGGTTTCCACACATAAAGGGGCTGCAGCATCCTTAGCAGCTGTCCACAAACCTGGAACAATGCCCTGGCAGCAAAACACAGAGAAATGCAGTACACACTCCTTTGTCCACACACATCTCATCCAGAAACATCACGCATCAAAACTCTGAAAACAGAAACCACACGCACTAAACAAAATCAAGACCTTATTGTGTATTTGGAGGCCAGTGACAATATGCTGACAATCGCTTATTATCTTTTGTTAGCCCCTCCCAAGGCAAGACTTCCGCATGTAAAAATATTAAGCCATATTTTAAACATCCATTTAAATGATATTTTTTAGTCTGTGAGTTCTTTCAGGCATATATGGTAGGCATGAGGATTAAAAACCCCAATAAGTCCACTAATGCCAATGAAGTAGAGTTATCGCACTGTACTTTAACTTAGTTCTGGGGCTGTAAATAAACCATCTATGTTCTCTGCCATGCTGGTCTTTGGATTGTTAGCTACTTGGTGCCACTTGTAAGATTGTGATCTCGCTGAATGCCATTGCAAAACTCTCAGTTTGGTTACCAGCAAGAACTCAGGGCTTCCCACCTGAACTTAACCAATGTCATATCAATAAATACATTTTTTTGAGGAATATTATTTCTAAATGAGATTAAATGACATTTACATCAGTTTAAAACAGGTCAAACCCCATGGATTTCACAGGCTTTTTCTTACGTTGTGCTATTAACCCCAGATGAGTGTTCTTACATTTGGGTAGTGATATTTAAAGTTGATTTGAATAACTCAGATGAAAACTAGAATATTAGAGAGCATTTGTGCGGAAGGCAAGGCTGAAAATACTGAAAAGAAAATGGCTTTAAAGGTTTCTAAAGGTTTCTTCTATCTGGACAAATTACATGTCAGCAGTTGGTGGCCCTACACTGCTTCTGCTTTCCCAACTTGATATCTGGAACAACGTGCTAGAACCTTTAAAGGAAAAAGGCATTTTATGCTGTGGGTGCTTATCATCAATACAAACAGCCTAGAGGTGGGCAGAGAGATTGGGTTGCTCATTCGGGGCAGCATACATGCCGCATAAGGGTGAGCAACATGGTAGATGCTGTGGGTGGATCCAGAGGGTGAACTGGGGCTTGCCTAAGTCTTGGATGTCAGTATGTGAGGGAACAGAAGCACTGCTCTCCCACAGCTGATGGTAGTGGATATTCAACCTAGGAAACGACGTGCTCGGTGTTATTCATCGCTCCCAGCTTGCTGAAAACTGCTTCATCTTTGTTTGAAAAACTACCAATGCTCTATAAAGCTTAAAAGATAATGAGAAGCAGTAAAATCTTAAAATATTGCTCGATGCATCTGAGTAACCAGTTAAAACGCACACTTAGCTTTAAGACTGAAAGCCAGCGGTAGCTTCAGCAGATGAAATATATGCATATGAAGATGTATGGCATTAAGGATTGTTTTCCCTGATGAATAACCTCTGAAACAAATGAACCATATGATAATGGCACACTGTTGGTCTGTTACTGGTATTTGCATGAAAACAATTAGCACTTAAGTAAATAAATCTCTTTTGCTATACAGATGTCCTCTACCTGATAGGCTTTCAAAAGTATAAAACTGGACCAACCATTTATTATAAACCGTGGTGTAATAACAATAATCTCTGCAATCCTTTTTGCAGTTGCAGTCATGTAATTGTAGATGACAGATGTGTTATAGCAGTGTCGTTCTGAGAAAATAATACATTATCCATTTATTGCTGTGCAGGAAATTGCTCAGGTAATTATTGTCTAACTAATTAATTCAGGCTTTCGGGGGAAAAAAAAGAAGAGCCAAAATCCAAAGGGCAAAATACAGTACTGTTGTGACAGGGAAAATTGTATTACGTTCTTGGATATTGAGTTTTTCTCCAGCACTCCCTAGTGGCTCATTATAATGTATCCATACTTTCTGCTGTTGCATACCGATGAAATAAGCATTTACCATTTCTGAGTACTTTCCTGATACAACTATGCATCATTAGGAAACACGGGGCAATGTATAGCCATGGCACATCTGTTTCCTCTTCTTCCCAGCCTTCTCCCATGACAAGATCCTCCTGGATATGCTTTTAGCTTTAATTCACTTCAAAGTGTCTCAGAGTTGAAATTACAAGGCATAAACTTTTCTAACTCCATTAAGTTATAAGGAATGTTATAAGCAACCAAGCATGGGCAATAAAAAGCGCAGTCTTATTTTGAAAGGGTTACAGAGGGTTTTTTTACATAATATCCATCAAATGCAGCTGGCTTTATGTAAGCAGTTTTAAGCAGAATCGCCTCCAAATGTGCCAGAAGAGCACATCAGCAGTAACAACAGATCAAATTTTCTGTACCTTAGAGAACGTGTATGCATTTAGCTTAGCTCTTACAAGCAGGCACCTATCAGAGCAGTGGAGTGGCCAACACAACAACTGTTCTGCCCCCAGATCTTGCTGCAAATCGTGCTGAGCAGGTACCTTCCTTCTCACCTCCCGTAATCCCAGTTATGACAGGAGCTGTCTCTGGGCTGTGCTCTGCTCCCATGAGCTGCCTTGCCCTTTACAGGCAGCATCATCCAGCCCCTGTTGTGCCACCCTCTTCTGCTTGGTCAGCTCCACGAAAAGAATACAAATATTTGTGCTTGTCATTAACTTTTTTAAATGCATGAGACACTGAGAGCTGGAAAGCAGAGCTGGCCAGCTAATTCAGCTGTTTCCTTCTTTCTAGAGCCAGAGGAGGAGGGGACCAAACCAGCCAAACCATGTTTTAAGAGCTCAGACGGGGCAGTCCGAGGGAAGAGGGGAAAATCTGTCTCTGGAGGAAAAAAATCCCAGTTCCTTTTAAAAACACAAAAGGCTGCATTGTGTCTTTTTAGTTGTGATGATTATTAAGGGAAGTGTGGATGCGTGTAACACTAATAACCAGGAGAACGATGGAGATTGGTGCTCTACAGAGCCCAGAGCTGGCAGATTCGTTATGCTTCGCATCCCTTTGGGAACCTGCTTTCTATTCCAGTCTGTTCATGGTCAAATCTATTTCCCTGTGTCAAGATCTGGGGGCAGAGCCAGGGCACCATCGCATACTTGCTGCTTTGCACAGATAGGAAATCTTTCTTATGATGTCCCCAGCTCCAGGATTGCTGTTTTGGGATGAGCATTGTGGAGATTTGGCAATGAGAGCACGCACGCAAGGAAGATTTTTTTCAAGCACCACCTTATCTTCAGTTGCTTGGATCTAACAAAGCTCCTTCTGTGAGTTCAGCACTAAAATGCCAGGTTTCCTACAGCATGTTGGAGGCCCAGTTAGTGCCTCAATTTTCAGTACTACTGGGTTCTTTTCTATTTTCTTCAGGTTGCTGCATTTCTTGTCTGAGGAAATTAGTGCATTTTTAAGGATTATTTCTTGTCCTGCTATACTGATGCTCTACCAAGATGTGGCTCAAGCAAGAACAAGCTTTCAAGAAATGGCACCTATTCATTCAACGACTTTTCAGGCAGCCCACAGCAGCACTAAATACTGTAGTATTTGGCAGTGCAGAGTCGGCCAAAGTGGCAGCTTCGGTTCCTGGTTGTGTATTTCTCAGATACATATCCCTCCGTCTGTGGTACATGCCATTTGCCAACATTTTAGGGGCACACCTCTACTGCAGTTACTAGGTATTAAAGGTCTTTGGCCTCTTTCTTTGTCTCCAATTCATTTAACATTTTTTAAGGGAGAACATGTGTTATAATGAGTATATCCCTTGCGGCATATTCCAAAATAGAACAAGCACAAACAACCCCTTGCAGATATTTATCTCTAGATGGGATGCCTTACTATTGACATGCTGCATTTTTTCAGGCATTGTGCCCGTTGTCAAGATGCATCACATTATGTCTGTCTAGGACAAAATAAAGCCTGAAAAATGTGTGACAGGACTTGAAAATATATTAATTGTGTCTCTTTTTTGAAAGCAAAAGGGCACAGAAGTTGATGAGATTGATTATTGAGTTGATTTCATAATTTTCTTCAATTGCTTGTCAGGTTACATAAATGAGAGACAATTCGCTATCCAGTCCGTTAGTCCTTTATGTTCCATGGTTTACCCTGTACGTCTCATTAATTCCCTTGTAATAATGACATTTCCTCGGTTTAGTTCATCTCAGGAACATTGCTTTTTTCTAGCAGAGAAAAAACTTGTCTTGTCTCTGCATCAGTTCCTGTGCATTTAAAATGAATTAGTGTTCTGAGACAAAATAGCTTTTTAAGGGAAGTCTGATGTAATCGACATCTTTATATTAATTCAGCACAAATGAAATGCCCAGACTACATCCTGCCTGACAATTGGAGATGATATAAAAAAAGCACCTCAGCTCCTGCCTGAAGTATCTGTTGCATATATATAAAAAATCTTCCTGTCTTGCAGCTACGGTAGATCATAAATCATCTAGCAGAACAACCTGAGTCACCAGTCTCTTTTAGAGGATACAGATTAAGTTATTTTTAATTTTTCTTGGGCTTTTTGATCTCAGACAGATGATTTTGATCAGCGTCTGGGTCCAAAGACTGGGCCGTTTTCACAATCACGAGACATGCAGCCTCACAGTAAGATGCAAAGATTTTTGGACGTAGCATGGAAGTATGCCATTTTATGGCAGAACATATGCCGATACTCTTGCCAGAATGCATTGGGAAATTGAGGCTTGCATATTTTGAAGTATTGTCAGATTCAGAGTGCTTACGAGAGAATCTGAATCCCCTGTGACTGGACACTGGAACGACAACGGCCACGTGCAAATGCCAAGACACGTTCAGTTTCTTTCTTTAGAGTAGCAGGGGCTGCTTGCAGAATTACTGGTTGTTGATTTTTCTGATTTGCTTTTCCTCACCATCCTTCTGTAACTCTTAGAATAGTTATTCTCCGTATATTTCCTTAACTGCGACCTACTCTTTCCTTCCCTTCTGAAACTGCCAACGAGTATCCCAGAGTCTACCAAATCAGCTGGATTGTGAAAGCACAGGGAGCAGGATTATCTTCATTTAGCTTTAGGCATTTGCAACATAGGTTGTTGCAATGTTTGGTTTTCAAATGGTTGTTGAAAAGAGTACGTTGCCTACATCACAGCTCCTCAGCCTAGGCTCTCTTCATCATTAGTGCACAGGAAAGACACTCAGACCTATTTTAAATGCCTACCTTAAGATAAGAAGATTTAGGTCCCAGAAGGGCCTCCTTCTGTTGATGAGCATAAATGGAATCTACAGTGAATGAAGATAACAGCAGCTTTAATAAATGGTATCTCTAACCATGATGAAGGTTTTACTAATCTTTCTTCCATTTCTCTCGCAAGAAAGCTGCTACTGCTTACATTCTTCTGAATTTAAGTACTTTCCAATTTTCACACAAAGCATGATGACATTTGGTGAGTGTACCTTAACAAGGCTCTTTATTTTCATGAGAAAGTTCCCAATGCTTTTGTTTTAGATAAGTTCATTTTTTTTTCCAGACCTAGTTCAAACTCATTGCTCTATGCTTTTTGCTCACATTTAATGGTGAAACCGTCCAGGGTGAAAACAAATTTCCACTAAGGCAGTTATATCTTTCTTAAGTCCTTTTCAAGGTGCCATGTGATTCCATGTGGTAGTATTATGTATGCAGTAGTATTAGGAAGTATTTAATCTTTGTTGTACATATAGTATAAATAAATCATGTAGCTGCCTACCTCTATAAAAAGGCACCATCTTTAGTGTGAATCCTTGCAATATATGATAACAGTGGAGCAAATGAAAGAAGCATGTCAAGAGCAGAAATAAATCCATGCAGTATTTGACAGATTTAAGCTTATACCTGGTAAACACATTTTCTTGCACAGTTTTGGCCAATCAACGAATAAATTGCTCTGCTTCTGCTGACAAGGTCCAGCCCAAGGCCCTCCACTATGGTTTAAAATGTGCAGGGTCGTCCCTTTCTTTTCTGCATGAGCACTGACAAAGAATCAGGCAGAAATTGAGTTCTGCCTTTTACCAGCAGATTTGCATGTTGGACTCAATGGAGGGAACTCTGGTCTAGATTAAAATTTCTATTGATCCTTTTTTTTTAATAAACATTTTATACAAGTAGAAAAAACCCAGAAGGTTTTACAGAGTAAAGATAAAGGTCATTTTTTTGAAAAAAACTCTTAAAAGCACATCTTGAATAGCCAATATTAATTATCTTGCAATTATTTTTTAATAGCCTGAGTACAAGGGACCTGGTGACCACGTGACAAGCTCATACAACAATGTAAAGACATTTAAAGCTCTGTATTTCAATTTCCAGAAGAACACAAGGCATGGAAGAGTGTGTTCATCCCTCAGATTGTTTATAGAGCAGAAGTAAATCTGTTGTAAATCTTGAAAGACATCATCTAATAGAAGGAAGAAGACTTGTTTTTTTCCCAGCAGGGAGTCTGGAGTCCCTTTGGCAACCAGACTCCAGAAGAAACGTGCAGCATGCAACAGCTGGGTCACCCCTGGCAGCAGAGCCATGTAATGTCTTTCTGTGTTAGCACAGGCAGGACATGATGGGAAGTGTCTCTGCTTACTTTTGTGACTGAATTCACTGTCAGAAAGTGGTTGCAAAGCCTGCCGAGCTGGATTCTGTTAAAAAGAATCATTTCTGTCTTGCTTAGCCTCGGCTGATTGATCTGATGTTGGGAAAAGGCTGGGCAGATGAAGGAAACAGTGGCTGCTTATGAGTGGTTGCTCCGGGTTACCCATTGAACTCACAGATTTTAACCAAGGGATGAGCTAAGTGTGTTTCTGGAAAGTGCTTAAAGCTCAGCTTTTACCTTTTCTTGGGGAACCGCTGTGCCAGAGTTCAAACTTTGCATTTGCTTGCAGGAACCGCTGTGGCTGGGCTCATTTCTCGTTGTTTCCACAGCCTTTTTCACACCAGGATAAACTTTAGATACTAACATGAACTGCAGCTAGAGCCTCCTTATGCCTCAGTCAGCATCTGAGACGCTACTTAATGTCTAATTTGAGACAGCAGATACTGACCTCTTGTTCAAACCAAAATCTTTCAACATTGCCCTCCTGAGAAGCCAGGAAAGAACTAAAATAGATGTGCCTGGGTGGTTTATTGTGCTCTATGGCTCTGAGTTCCTCTGAGGAACACTCAGGATTGTTAACTGTGATCCAAGTGGCTTGAATAATGTCTTCCTTCTGCAGATTCTTATCACACCGATTTTCAAATTATTCACTGAACCTACTGATCTTCAAAACTGTGTTCCACTTTCAGTTTTAAACGAGGTACCTAGACGGCAGGAGAGAACAGCAGCATGGCAATGCAATTTGGACGCTGTGAATACGCTCCTTTGTGCTTTCAAGCTGATGCACTGAGGTGTAGCTGAATTCTGTGTTTAAAAGCAATCTAAATTAAAAATATATTTTTCATTCTGAGTTTCTTCAAAAATGTAGCATTCGTGTCAACGCTTCTTTAGATTTGGTTGAACTGAGCACTGTGAAACATGGTCACTATGAATGTGCTACATAATTTCCATAATTATGAAATGAACACTTACCATAACAAATTTGAGCACATCGCGCATTTATAAACTATGTATTTTGACTGTTGGCTGTTCATTATGTATAATTGCTTAGAAAAATAACGTAAAGTAAAAACTGAATTCCGCAAACAGTTAAATACAGGTCTGACAGGAAATAAACTCCTTCATAAGGTGTCCTGATATGTCCCCAGAACACTGAATGAGGCAAGGTTTCTGCAACAAAAGCAGTATAGGAAGACACAGTTAAGATTTTCTTCACAGTTCAAGGGGCTCAAAATGAGTTCGCATGGGTGACATTCATAGTGTTGTAACACTACGTGAAGATATTTGACTTTGTCATAACAATAGCGTTCTTACAAAACAATCAGAAATAGTTTTTACTTCTTTCTAAGTTCTTCTACTCACTTGTGTCACCAACACAGTTTTGAGTCTTCAGATTCACAACACAGACTGCGGCCATTTCAACTTACGGAGGTTGCATTTAAATTGTGGATTTGGGAATACTTCCAAATGCCTTGATCTGGCTGTTCACCCAGCTAAGCTGTAACCTCCTGTTGGACATGGCTTTGCGCTGATTTCTCCTTCACATCTTTGCTTGCAGTGAAGAGAACCCACATGAACTCACCAGCCAGGAGACAGGACATGCTCTAGTCAGAGCCTAGCTCTAGATTTTGTCTGATGGTGCTCTGGTGTCCAGGTACTCCTCTGCTGATTCCTTTCCATCCTTCTGACCTGGTATTTCCTTCAATTCATCTATGGTCTTTTCTTTGCCCCTCTCTTCATTACCATACTGCTTTTCTCATCCATCTAGCTGCAGTCTTATCTCCTCTAGCTCTCCTACTCTTCTTCTCTCAACTGTGGTCTCCTCCTGTAGCCAGTTCCTTTCCAGGTGTCCCATCACCTCTCAGGCTCTTTCTGCTCCCTCTATATCTCCCAGCCTCATTTGCCTATTTCTCACTTTCTTCCTTCCCCCTACACCTTCAGAAGCTGTCTCACTCTGCTTCCTTTTTTCTCCTTCTCTAGACTGTTGCCTCAGTCAGCCCATTTCTTCCTGATGTCTGCTCTTCAGCCCCTCATCACTCTTATTCCTCACCTCTTCTCCCTCTTCTGCAGTCTGTCATGATTTAAAGCTGGGCTGCCTATTAAACAAACGACAGATGCTCTTTGTTAACTCCCTCCCTCCCCGAGGGGGAGAAAGAGAAGAGGGAAAGAAACTTATGGGTTGGAAAAGTTAAAACAGCTTTAATCTAACTACAATAATAACGTATTATAATAATAGGAAAAAGAATAATGCAATATACATACAAATATCTACAAAGCCAATATCGAGCTCCCCCCCACCGATGACGAATAAGCCACCCGCACTCTGCGGGGCACACGCCGGGAAAGTCCCGGACTGTGCTCAGCAGCAGGCAGGAGCTGGATTCAGGAATGCACGGATCGGGATCGAAGGCAGACTCCTTCTCGGACGCCGGCCATAGAAGAAGAGAGCATGACCTTCGGGATTCCTCAGCTTTATACCGCGTATGACACGTATGGGATGGAATACTCCCTTTGGNTAGCTGCAGTCTTATCTCCTCTAGCTCTCCTACTCTTCTTCTCTCAACTGTGGTCTCCTCCTGTAGCCAGTTCCTTTCCAGGTGTCCCATCACCTCTCAGGCTCTTTCTGCTCCCTCTATTTCTCCCAGCCCCATTTGCCTATTTCTCACTTTCTTCCTTCCCCCTACACCTTCAGAAGCTGTCTCACTCTGCTTCCTTTTTTCTCCTTCTCTAGACTGTTGCCTCAGTCAGCCCATTTCTTCCTGATGTCTGCTCTTCAGCCCCTCATCACTCTTATTCCTCACCTCTTCTCCCTCTTCTGCAGTCTGTCATGATTTAAAGCTGGGCTGCCTATTAAACAAACGACAGATGCTCTTTGTTAACTCCCTCCCTCCCCGAGGGGGAGAAAGAGAAGAGGGAAAGAAACTTATGGGTTGGAAAAGTTAAAACAGCTTTAATCTAACTACAATAATAACGTATTATAATAATAGGAAAAAGAATAATGCAATATACATACAAATATCTACAAAGCCAATATCGAGCTCCCCCCCACCGATGACGAATAAGCCACCCGCACTCTGCGGGGCACACGCCGGGAAAGTCCCGGACTGTGCTCAGCAGCAGGCAGGAGCTGGATTCAGGAATGCACGGATCGGGATCGAAGGCAGACTCCTTCTCGGACGCCGGCCATAGAAGAAGAGAGCATGACCTTCGGGATTCCTCAGCTTTATACCGCGTATGACACGTATGGGATGGAATACTCCCTTTGGTCAGGTTTCAGTCACCTGTCCGACCCGCTCCTCCCCACCGCAGGGTCGCAGGGGTGACCACTTCTCTGCTCTTTCAGTTCCGGCGCATAAGAAAGTCAGCAGAAGCAAGTATCAACCTCGGTCTCCATAGGGATAACTATAAGCAAGAGCCTTTCTGCAGACCAACATCTACTGATGTTCCAGNTTCTCCCAGCCCCATTTTCCTATTTCTCACTTTCTTCCTTCCCCCTACATCTTCCCGAGCTTTTCCCTCTCTCCATTTAACTTCTGTATGTCCCCAGTTCTCTCCCTGAAACTGGTATGACCTCCCAGTTCTCGCTTCCTTGTCCAACTAGTCCATCTCCCTCTGCCACCTCCATTCCATAATTACATGATACATCTTTGGCATCTGTAGACAGTGAACCCGCCACCTTCTCCATGATACGTCTTCTCCTCCTTTAATGAGCAAAGAGTAGCTTATTTCTCTACCTTGTCCATGCACTAGCAAGGAGCTCAAGAAGACCCATTTTCTGCATTTCTCCTGGCCACTGGCTTCCTTCCAGCCATGAGAGCTATCATCAGTCCTGCCTCTAAGACAGGAATGCACTAATGGTTCTTCAGCTTTCCTTTATACTTGAATAGTCTGTCCATGCAAGAATGATTGCAGTTCTTGGCAACTCATATAAAGGCTTAATTTCCCTTGCAAGTGGATGAGTAACACTCTTTAATTTTTAATGTCGAAGATACTCTGTAATGTTCCCCCTTTTCCCTCTACATTTACAGGCATAATTCCTATACCTTTTCCCCCAATAAATACTACACTATGAAAAATAAAATGGCAGTTTTCTAGCTACTGCTGGACTTCTAGCCAGCTAGGACCAAGCCATGCACCACAGACTTCAGAAATTTGTCTTGTTTTGCTCATCTTTCTTCCAAACTAAAATCTTAAATTCAAAGTTTCCCGTGACAGGGAGAGGCCGTTATCTCTTAGAGTCTCAAGTTATTCATTGAAGTCAGCAGGCATAAAAGGTAGAAAGATATAATTCACTCAGGAAAAGAAAAAAAGCAAATCTGCTAACGATATTCCATGATGCTGAGACAGTGAAGAAGAAAAGAATGCGATCAGTAGTTCATATGTTAAAGAGAGGTCCTATTTTGTGAACACAGTCAGGGCAGGATGGACGCTGTGATCCCACCAACCCTTCTGGGGTCCTTATCTTGTTAAATGTTGCAGCCATCTTCTACTTAGTTATTTTAAGCATAGCCCATTCTAGGTTATAGTTTCAGGAAACATTCCTGTGGGATTGTATCCATGGAGTCCTTTGTTAGCCGTTGTAGGAATACCAGGAAAGAGGGCTGCAGGGTGCTGCCTTCTGGGCATGAAAAGGTTGGGGTTTTTTTGACTATTATTTCCTAGTGAGGGCTCTCTGTTTTAAGAGCACTAGATCTCCAAGGACCTTGCCGAACTAAATACTGTGAAATGCTCTCTGAATTAGGCACAGAGGTGTGCAGTATAAAATTAATAGTTCAAATCAAGATAGTAATTCAATAAAAAACACAGCAAGATTACCGGTTTGCAGCATTTTGCAGCCTGGGTTCTAAAATTTGCGTCAATAGCAGAGGCTGAAGGAGAACTATGAATTAAAGATTGTACCAGTGTTCTGCAAACACACAGGAATGAATTTAAGATGAGCTCAGCACAAATGGCTGATCAGATGTCATACTCTACAGCTCCAAAATTTTAAAGACTTACTTAAAGGTCAACGTTTCTTTAAACCCTGCAAAAAGCACTTCATGTGACAGCAAATTTTCTTGCGATGTACAGCAGAATTATACAAATATGTGATACAATTTTATTTGTCTGGTGTATTGAAAGAGCATGCCAAGTTTACAGCTTAGTTGAAACTGAGGGGGGATTGGGAAGCACGTCGTATTCCTGAGGGTAAAATGTAATTGTCTAATAAACAAGGAGTGAGGATGGATGAAAATTTACATCCCTCAGACATTCTGAATTCCATCATGACTTTGATATATAATTGTTCAATGATTTCCTGAGGGAAAAACATCACCTTGCATTTTGGTAATAGTAGTCTGGAAGATTTGGTGAAGGAAATGTCCTAGAAAATATTTCTAGGAATGCAGTGGTTCTTCAGGAGATATAGCTGCTTTTTGTAAGGTAGTCTGTCTCTCAGGCCCCCTCGTTTATTTCAGGAATAACGCAGCCTCCACAATTCAACATTAGTATACAATATTAGTGTATTAGTATATATTAGGGAAAAAATACTTAGGGAACAGGAATCTACTAGAAAACATCTAAGCAGGGCTAGATATCTGTTGTTACAGCCAAGTTAAAATGGAAAGACTGACCTAGATTCTCCTCTGAGAGGCACCGTTGTTCTTCAGTGCCTTCACAGAAGTCAGTGTGAAGTTATTCCACGTGTTTCTTGATAAAAATGAAAGATGTGTAAGAGGATTCATAATATTTGCCTTGCTTTTTCTATTCTGATTTTTTTTCAAAATCAACAGTGAAGTTAAGAAGTTATCACATGTAGAAATTGTTACAAAAGCGAGCAAGCTGTTTATTTTGTTCCGTGTGTTATAATCGGCAACATCAGCCTGAGATGGCCAGGTCTTTCCGCTAGGCTTGTGCCAGGAGTGAATGTGAACCCAGGCGTGCTGAATGTGAGTCAGTAATAATCTGGATATTTTGCACTGGAAGTGGCACACGATTATAGCATGAATATCTGTCGACTTTTCCTGGCTTTGTTGTGCCCGGAAGTCAGCCTTCAGTGCATTTACCAGGACATTCCAGTTTGGATTAGCAGTGTGCTCTTGAAGCAAACACCCCAAATGCCCTCCTTGCTGTGGCTAGGCTTCTGTCACGGACTGACCTCAGAGCGTACAACACGGATCCCTTTTCAGCCAAGCTAAGCCACAAAACATCCCTCAGGAGACAGCCTCTAACAAACTGCAGCTGGAAGTGGGCATTCAGTTCCCCTGCTCGGATGAGCATGAGCCGAAAGTAAACTCTCCCGAGCACGTACCATGCCAATGCTGTGCACTCTGCACCAGACGTTTTGACCTATGGACCCATTCCTTTTGTGCTCCACTACTTGCTAGTGGAAGAGTAGCAGGCCAGTCAGCAGGTTACCAAATGGAGGTGTGTTTTGAAGTGATAACTTATCAGGGCCCAGGCAGTTATTCACACTTCCACCTCTTGCCAAGTCACCCCCGGCTTCAGGTTTTCATTAACCACTCTGACTTTCTTCTTCAAACAGCGGGTGAGTGAAAAAGAACACTCACGAGATTATCTGGAAATAAAGAGTATGAGTACTTTTCATGAAAATATACAGTACTGTCTCCACCAGAAACTACAAGGGAAGACTAAAACCTTCACATATGTCATTTTACTTATTCTAAGGCTAGCAGGCTTTGGTATGCAAATACGGGGCGGTGGGGGAAGAATGGGAATCAGATGTACCTAGAAGGTACTGGAGTTTTTTGGGAGACTGGAAAAGGATATTGTACTAGACTTTTTTTAGAAGAAAAACCCATCAGATTAAACATTCAAATGAAAGCTAATAAATATTAGTAATGGGAGAGTTATTTCCTTTGAAATGAATTGGTAGAAAAAGCTAAACTGAAAAGGTTACAGTAGGGCTGCAGTTTCCACATGGAATATTTTGGGATTCCAGCAGGAAAGGTGAATAATAATAATACTACTATGTTTTGAATAAGTGAACTTCACAACAAGTTTTTTGAGTTTACTGAGTAGAACAGAAGGCACACTATGGTATTACGCTGCCACAGCGTCTCTCTGGGAGATGGTGCTTAGAAGACTGGCTTCTGGGCAGGCTCAGTTCTGAAATTCATGCCATGCTCTCTTCTCTCCTCCGATGGTACAAGATGGGAAGTGTAGGTGATTTAGGCAGCATGCTCTGTAGGAACATAAAAGTGAAGATTTCCGTGTCAAAGCTTTGCTTTCACAGCACTCACCATGTTTTCTTTTGTGAGAGTGTCATAACATTGTCGGTAAGAGAAAAATTTTAACCATTTAAGTTTAAAATGTTGGCTAATACTCGGATTGTATTTAATGTTTATTGTCAGAATTTCCAAAATTGAAATTCTGAATTTCAGCCAAGACTAATCATGAACGTATGGCAAAGCACCATGTGAAAACATTTTGTACGATCAAAACAAGACTCTGACAGCCTCAGATTACGTGTGTCCATAGCAGATCTGGCAAGGGTAGAGGCAACGAAGCATACCATGCTTGCTCTTCTTTGCTGTCATTCTGGAGGATGACAGCCGTGAAAGGCAGTGCAATCTTATTTCTTAGCCCTTCGCACAAGTTGCCATTAAGACATCAACTTCTGAGGAGGGAGCTGGTGCAGACCTCCTTGGGCAAAGGAGCGTTAGGAAGACTCTTACATGTTTCACACTTGCCAGCGAAGACTTACAGAACTGGCACCTTCTAACTGCTTAGGTAACAAGCTATTGACATAAGCTGGTACAAAATAGTGAATTAATCCAGTCCCACAAAGAATAATGCAAGTGTCCTGGGAATCACAGCACAGGAGCTAGGACACATCAGCAATAGCAGAGAGGGGTGAAAGGGTGGATAGTGCTCGATAACAAGTTTTTATGAAAAAACATCTTCCTGAAGTTGAGCTCTTGCAGTTGATGCATACTTGCCAACTTTGTCCCATCTCCACCTGTAACTTAATTTCCTCGTTTTAAATAAGGAAAAATATCATTGAAACATGACTAAGACTTATGACATGCTCAGTTACTACGGTGGGAACATCACAGGTTCATCAAGTACAATCTTTTGCGTTCACTTTGGGTGAGATGTGCTAAACCAGGCTCTGCTGAATGACAGAAAGAGAAACACTGAATATCCAGCTACTGCCCGAGACAAGGTTCAGTGAAAAACAGTGTGAGCATATAATTAAAGATTTATAGTGGTTCACATGTAGAAGGGGCCATAAGGACACTTTAGAGATTTCTTAAGTGTGCAGCTTTACAACTTGCACATTTTTAATACAGCTCTTATTTTTTTCAAGTCATCTTGAATTTCAGCACAGTAGCAGAGAAAGAAAATGAGCAAATACTGCTCCTGACAAGCTTGTCCATCTGGCATAGTTTTTCTACATAATAGTGTTAGGAAATGTCAGCTGCCACTTGCAAGTGAATGTGTTCGGGTTCAGCTGCCTAAATTTATCATGGAGGGTGACAGACCTAGAGAAAATCATCTAAGTCTTTGTTTCCAACAGCTGCCACAGCTTACGACGCAGCATCTATCCTCAGTGTGACTCCCTTACTGTCCAAAGCGTGGTTAGGCAGCTGCTGAATTGCAGCCAGCACCATGGCTGTGGTACAGCTCTCCCCAGCCAGCTGGGCAATTCCTCTTTGTACCGGCGAGGCCGCTTCTGCGTGAGGAGGCTTGTACCCCAGATGAAACCGATGCATTTGGGCCTGGCCTCGTCACAGCCAGCCATTTACAGCACACATCCAGTGCCATGTCTTTGATTTTCTCTGCTTCTGTGCAGGTAACTCAAGGTTGGGGCAGCAGAAAAAAATCTCTGACCTCCTGGGATGGGGAATGAGAGGGCTGGTGGAGGCTGTCACACAATGCTGCCTGCTCTCTCACGTCTCTGTTTTTAACAGATACTGGTGTCCACCAACATCTTCAGCAACACCAAGACAGTCCCACTCCTCACGGCCGTGGAGCAGCCACTGGTGTGAGCATGGGCTCTGCTGTGCTGGTCCTGGGGCTGCAACTGAGGTGTAGTGCTGTCCTGCCTGGCCCATGCTTCAGCTCCTGGGGGATGACCATCATCCTCACTGCCACTCTCACCCTTCTCTCATCTTTTCTGACAGCTGGGAGTGGCAAGCATGAGCTTTCTCTTCCTGGAGGGCTGCACTAACACCGAGCAGGCTGCTTGCTGGGACCAGCCCACGTGCCCTGCACAGGACAGGGCTGCGCTAGGAGACAGCTGCACAGCCTGGACCAAATCCAGGCAGCGTCTGCACCACAGCAGTCAGGGCTTGTAGAACTGCCCTGGTTCGTGGCACTGCTTAGCTTACCAGTATAGCTGGTGAGGCTGCTGCTGGTGGGCAAGGTGAGCTGTCACTTTGGGAGGAGGGAGGCAGAGATGCTCACCCAGAAGTCAGCCATCGTGCTAGTTCATGGGTTGAAGATGCAGCAAACGCTGACCTTGAGCCAAATGCTGGAATTGTATCTAGTAAGTTGTTAAATGGGAAAAAAATTGACCAAAAGCCGCTCATTCGTAGAGGACTCCAAATCTATTTAAATACAATGCATGAATGAGCAGCCTTAAGTTTGGTACAAAACCTTACTCACAAGAAGCCTGGGACCAAGGTCTGAAGAAACTAAGCACGTAAATGTGAAGAAAAGGAATAATTGGAAAGTCATATACACCTCAGAATATATTTTATTATTGCTTCAAATTAAAAAGTACAGCCATTTGGGGGGTACTAATATCTGTCCTTAGTCTGGGAAATAGCTTCCTTATTGAGTCCACAGATAAATCGAATAGCAAATTCAACAGCGCGATAATTCCTGTATTCCACAGCATCAGTAAGAATTTACTGCCATGTTCAACAAAATTTCTGTTCCTGAGGGCCATTGTTTCTTCATTGCAGGCATTTATTGAATGACATTCTGCTCTGCTTAATGGCTCATACAAAGCGAGATGAATTACAGCATTTCTGAGGTGGGAGCTGTGGGAGTTAAGGTGTGATGCAAACAAACCAAAAGGGAAGCCCAGGCTTCTGCCCAACAGTTTGCACAAGTGCCACTGGCAAAAAAAAGTAGAAAAACAACTATTGTTTAAAAATATCACCTAAACATACATGTGAATCATATCACAGAAATAGTTGAGCAAAAAGACCTCAAGGGTACTCTCACACGAAGGCTTCTTGCTGCACAGGTGCAATGGAATTAGCCAGCATATTTTTGGAACTGGGCTTTTAATTACAGATAATCTGTTTCACATGAGGTTAAGAACAGGCAACAATTTAAAGCTCCTGGGAAACAGAAAGCACCAATAGAGTAAGTTGATGTGTGGCTATTTCAACCAGAACAGTCTGAAAAGCAGACTATAGCATGGAAACTTGGGATTGCAGCATAGGAACTCTGTAAACATGTTATTTCCTTAGCTGCAACTGAGTTTTTCTTCAAAAAGAAAACACGTAGATATCCCAGAGCAGTGCTGGGGAGCAGCAAAAGCCTGTAACGTGGAGGAATTTTCAGTTCTGGATGTATGTGATAGTAGAATAATAAATATTAAACAAGAACTCTCAAAGAAATCTTGGAATGTTAAACAAATGGCTACTGAATAAAAATATGAAAAGTGAACAAACACGCCAGTACTTTGAAGTCCCTACCATATCAGATAGCATTCCTAACCTGGATGATGGCTGTCTGTGCATTGTTTCATTTACAGCTGCTCAGGACTTTTCCATCAGAACAATTGTCTGGAAGAAAAGTAAAATTTACCTTGGGGGATTTTCTATTTCCCATTTGAAAACAACAGAAACAAAATTAATCTTCCAACTGGAAAGAAGTTTCTCCCTCTTACAGAATGTGCACTTTATAGTAAAAACTAGTAACATCAGTGATTTGCTTTTTTTTTTTTTTGCTAATATCTTCTACAAAAATTAGCAAAATCTTTCCACTCTAGACCCAACAAAACATTGTCAACACTTCACAGAGTAGCAAAGCGATTCTCACATTAGCTTTCAACCTGCAGACTTCGTGAATGTAACCACCTCTCAACTGCTTCTGATACTTCTGTGGTGCTGCAGCACACGTTGTGAGATGCAAACAATTATCTTGCCATTTAAATGTGTGAGAAAGCCAAAGATTTCAAAGCTTTCTTTGAAAACTGAGTGGTGCTTACAGTAACCTTGAAAAGTAATCTCATCTTTTCAGATAAGATTTTTAATGTAGCAAAAGCAATTAAATCTACCTATTATGAGCCTTGTCTTCAGTGAAAAAATATGCATTGATCCAAACACGGTTGCTTACTCAGCTGCCTCAAATAATTAGACACCAATAGGCTGACTTTGGGTTTACTTGGGTTTAATTAATTGGCTCACATTCACTCTGATATAAATGAAAAGTACATTCACAAGCACCAGATGGAACCAAGTACAGACCATCAGCAAGAGTTCTGTAAGGCTGGTGGCTGAAACTGCTGCACAATTCATACCAGTTTAACAAACCAAACGATATGTGAGATCAAATCTAAAATGAGGACAAGACAGTTTCAGAAGAAAATCAGCAAGAATGATCAGATGTCTAGAGAAAAAAGATAAGGACTGAAAATACTAGACTGGAGAGGAGTGGTGGACATGTGGGATGAGAGTTGCCTTAGCTTATGCTAGGCATCTGTTGTGTTGACATTCTTACGTGAGCATATTCCCCATGATAAATGAAGAGAAACAGGCATTTCTGGAACTTAATTTTTCTGTTGTAGATAAATCTCAGACTGAATTGAATAATTACACACAACTACATCTGTCACTACTGTTTTTATTGTAGATATCTAAAGCAAGATGAGATATACCCTGCCCTGGGTATTCACATCTGAGTAAAGGTGGTTTATAAAAGTAATAGAAAACACTTTTTATTCAAACACTACAGGGACTACCAGGCTATTTATAAGTATAGGAGTTTCTGAAGATAGTTTGCAGAGCTTGGCAGGATTACTTAAGACATTTTCTTAGACTCTCCTGTAAAAGTTTTTCCCAAATGAGGTGTGCCACCATATCTGGGCACTCTTGTATAGATCATCATGCCAACAAACCCAAACTTTCTAGTTAAAGTGATGGTTTTTAGGTGCTGCAAGCAAAGTGGCCTGGGTAGGGGACACCACAGGGGAAGCTGAGTCTAAACAGCCAATCTGTTTATGCTCAATCTGAGCCCTACACGGACCCAGCTACACTATAAAGCAACCAAGAAAAATATCCTTGAAGGAGAAGCAAAGGATACAAATAGCCTTTAGAAAATGTGCTCTTCATGCCAGTGTTTACATGTGAGTTAGCGTCTGTTTTCCTTTATTTCAGCTGAACATAAATCCCTTAGGGGGATTTATAAGCTTCCAGATGAATTACAAAGAATGACTGTTCTGATGTTTGACACAAAGGGTAGCCTGAATTTAAGAGTCCTTATAGGCTTTTACTTTCTACTTTACAGTTCTGAAATTGCCTCTGCAAGTTACTTTTCATCCTGCTCTCTCTTTCTCCTGTGTGCTCCTCTAATTTAGTATCACAAAGTAAAAATTTGCTGAAAGTTCCTTGCAATAGGTGACAGCAATGAATGTTACCTTTCATGAGTTGTCATACACTGACTTTGCTCTGACCGATGAGAAATTCTGACTATCCACTAGCTTTTGACTGCCCTAATGAAACTACCTAATGAGTTCATGATGTGAAGAGACGACTGGAGAGGAAAGAAAGGTAAAATGATGGAAAAAAAAGGAGTAAAAAGGAAAGAAGGAAAGATATTATTAAAAATGATAAAATATTTACAAATTATTCTTGAATTTATTCTGAGTTCTTTTTGCCTCAAAATGTCTTCTTTCCTTTTTTGCCTATGCCACTTTGCATTTTCATGTCTTCCTGCATGTTTGTCCAAAGTTCTGCAAAAATAAATCTCATGGGATGGATCTCCAAGCAGCTTCCCAGATTTGTTTCTATAACAAAGCTATCAAAAGCTCCAGCCTCAAACAGCTCCCTCTTAACTGGGGCTGTGCCGCTAGCTAAGATCCCGAATAATGACTGATGCATGATTGTGCCAAACTCTGCAATCTGCCTCAACTAGATTCATGGCTTCCTTTATCGCTGCGCAAAACCACATCAATATGCAGCTTACAGCTGTTAGGTAACAAGATATGCACTACAACCTCCTCTCTCTTTCCCAACTCCAGGCTTTTACAACCCTCATAAAAATGACTTTCAAGTAATCTCTTCTCCAGTCACTATTTGCTGTATTCTCAAGTGTATATGGCCCTGTTAGAGCCTACATGGTACAGTTACTTGAGTCCCGTGTGCCTTTCTAGGAAGGAAAGACAGTTTTTCCTCTGTTCTTTCCCCTCCTTCCTCAGGGAAACAAAAACCTGAATGTTTGAAGTTTCTCTTCTCATGCAAGGTCATATCTGTAGACTCTTCTACAATGCTTCGCTGTCGGAAAAAGACAAAAATTGCAAAAGCTGACCACGAATTATTCTAATACAAAGAAGTCATGACTGTTTTCCTGTATTTATGACTTTTTTTCACCGTTTTACAATGCAAGAACTCTTCTCTTCGCTATGTTTGTTGGAGTTACAACTTTTGGTGTTGCATTTGCATGTTAACTAAGTTGCCTTGAAGGAAGCTACCTAATACTCCAAACAGAGGGAGCTAATTGAAATAATACACTCAATTTCATACGTATGTATTCATCTGAGAGAAAGAGACAAGCCATGGTACAGAAAGATGATTTTTTTTTTTTTTTGTGAAAACAGCTGACAATCAGAAGGGGACTTGCTGTGAATTTCAGGCATCGATTCCCTGTTGTCGGTATCCGCATGGAGAGACCCTGCCCCCTCAAGAGCCACCACGCACCGCATACCTCAGTGCAAAGCAGCAGACTTTGTAATAACGCTGAGACCCCAAGTCTCCTCATCAAGATGGGAATTTTCCAACTTACATCAGTACCAAGGCAAATTGGAACCAGACAGATTTATTTCTATGGGTTAGTAAAGACTTCTTATGTGCGATAACATTCCCACAAGAGCAGCTTTTGAGATAGCTGCCAAATGAAAATTGAATGCCATGATACCATGTTTATTTATGCATCTGTTATCAATGCTCTTATTTACATGATCCTGGTAAATTTTTATGTGTTTTACAGTGCAGACACATTCTTATTGCACATGTGAAGCATTAATTATTAATCATATTGATGGAGTTAAGTGGTAAAAAAGCCTTCTGTTCAGCCTTTTTGAACAGAATACGTGCGTTCACACATTTCCGATGGGAGATGAGAGTTCACACAACTTCAGAAGCTCCAGGTGCTCTCCTAGTCTCATTTGAGAGATCATTTTCATGAAAGCTGATCCTGAGACCCATCCATATCTGCAGCCATTTTCCACCTCCAGTTGGTGCCAGGAAGGTGAACAGAAGTGAGGTATCAAAGCTATCGTGTCAATACTGCAAATTGTTTATGAGGAAAATTTAAAAGCTCTTTGAAAGATGTTATGTCATAAAAACCTGGCAGAAATTAATCTGGCAAGGGCAATAGTGCCAGCTGTGAGACTTATTAGGTCAGGCACAGCAATCCATGAATGTGTCTCTACTGCTCTTCGGTTCCAGGAATTCAGTCTTCATCCTAAACAATTTGTACGCTTACTTACTGCAACTGGCACTAAAAGTCATCCATGATACGCTCCACTGAAGGGATAGATATCGCTTGAATATCCATGGTTTATATAATCTGGATTGCTCTGTTAAACTATTTCAATGGAGTAGATATCAGGGGAAGACGATATTTATGTAAAAGTGGAAAGCTGGTGCAAGACCAAATGCACAGACCCCTAGTCATGAAATGGGTTTCTATTCAGGCTTTTGAAAGCGGCAAGACAATCAGCTGGAAGACAGAGCTATGTCAGATTATGAGAGGCTAAATTAATAGGTTTTCTGAGGAAAGCAGGAAATGGACTCAACAACCTCAGAGGTACCTTCCAGACTGGTATTTTTAGATGGTTCTGGTGCTGGTAATTAATTTTGTCTGTCTCTCCAGCATTATTTGTCATCTTGTGCTCTAAATGGTTTCCTACGGTTTAGTGGGAAAATATCATGACTCAATTAAGGGAGGCTTGTTTTAGACAAATGAAATTAACAGCAGTATTGCATTGGTTAAAAAAAGAATAAATCCTTTTGGCTACTACATAGAAGAGAGAGAAAAAATATCTACAGTCTATACAGTTTTCAAGGATGCATATTCTTTTTCCTGTGTTTTAGAGCCAGAAGACATAAGTGTATATTATTTCAACAAGTAGCTATGAGATTGGCTATTTAGATTAAAAAAACCGTCTAAAAGTAAAGACCAAACAGGGTTCCTAAACAGATGTTTGTCTTTTCTGTACAAACATAGAAAATCCCACGACTTATCTTATGGATAAAACTTTGGCTGCTGAAGTGCTGTGTGCATCAGATGACTGCTTCCTTGCAGACTGTAGTCCATACAGAGCTCCTGCCTGATTTGGGAATTTTCCAGAATTTTTTAGGATTAAAGAGTTTGTAACATTTATTTCTATTTTATTTTAACGGCTGTAAACAGTCCTCATGCAGGGTTAGCTCCAGCAGAATCCAGGTGTGAAGTCCTCATCCAGCACCTGTTCTGCACACAGAATGAGGCAGAGCTGGCTGGCAGGAGAGGCTGAGCCCAAGCGTGCATGAGAACTCATGTCTCAGGTGCCCAGGTCAGTGCTGGGAGCAGGTATGCCAGCAAGAACAACGTGTGACACAGTGAGAAGAGCCCCGCAGAACAAAACAACTGGATTTGAATATCCCGTATTCACACCATTTGCATTTTGGGGGCTACAGTAGACTAGGCATACTAGGTGTGCTCTGGCAGTGTGCCTTTAGGTTTCGTGTCATCTGAAAGAGTCTGTTTTGAGAGACCCCTCTGCAATGCAAGCCAAAGTGTAGTTAAGTAGTGACAATTGAGAGNGCTGGATTTGAATATCCCGTGTTCACACCATTTGCATTTTGGGGGCTACAGTGGACTAGGCATACTAGGTGTGCTCTGGCAGTGTGCCTTTAGGCTTTGTGTCATCTGAAAGAGTCTGTTTTGAGAGACCCCTCTGCAATGCAAGCCAAAGTGTAGTTAAGTAGTGACAATTGAGAGACATTTACTCAAAAAGTGCACTCCTGATGTGAAACGAAGCACAAACGCATGTGACCTGTTGCTGGCTTTGGCTTCAGAGTCAGGTCTCCTGCAGGCTGGCACCTATTGCTGTTATTTGAAGGAACTGAGGAATGTCTAAAGTTTTCTTTTCAAATTCAGAAAAGAGAAAGTGTTGGTACCCCATTTCTCTTTGCCTCATATTCTGTGTGTTATCCGTATTTTAACTGTCCATATTATGCCAGAGGTGTGAAAGTTTGCAAGCAGTGGCCCATGTTGCTTGGCTGTGCCTTGGAGTAAGCGTCAAACATATAGGAAGGCACCTGGAAGGAGAAGATTTTTCACAGTGGTAGGACACTGCCAAATAGGTGATATCACCAGCAGAGTGAGAAGTGGCACAGAAGCAAGAGGCCAGTGTGCCTCTGCCCAAGGCAACATCTCCAGCCCATGCAAGAGAAGGTAGTGGTACAGACTCAGGAACCATTTCCCCCTTTTCACCTGCTTCAAGCATGACCTCATTCAATTCTATTTATTTAGCAAAAAGGAATCATAGGGAAGGAGGTGTGAGAAGCTCCATCTTAACACTTACAGCACTTGGAGTTGAGCCCTCCACTACCAAGGAGGGTGACAATAACTACCACACCATGAACCTCCACCTTCCCAGAGAACACAAGGGGCATGGCATGTGAAGAATGGGTACTTGAAGGATACACATTTCGCGGAGGAGTGGTTCAAGATTCTGCTTTTATTTTGAACTACATTTCATTCAATGTAAAAGACAAAGATGCCCTCAAGGATGGAATCCAGGAATCCAAGGACAGATCCAGCATGATGAAGATACCTCCAGCTGAGTGCATTGAGGTGGGATCCACTGTCTCGTATGGAGGCAAATGGGATCTGGCTTCTACGCGATGGCCTCCAGAAGCGTTAACAGGGCTAACTAGCTGAGTGGTGCTAATATGGCAATAACAGCATTACTGGTATGAGAACTAGCTCAGGTATCTGCCCTGCTCTTCACTGCACTGTGTGAAGGGACTGCTAGCTTCTGAGACACCAGCCATTGTGGGCCACTCACTGCTTAGACTGGCACCGTTCTGGATGGACGCAGAAACAAAGCCACAGAGGGCTTGAGAAACTTCCTGTCAAGCACAGAGGTCTAAGATCCTGTTTGGAAACCCTTTGATTTTGGTGGATGCAGAGCACAGGTCTCTGATTCATGCATTTGGATGTTGCAGCCAACTTCCTGCCAAGCCTTTCTTTGGATAGAAACCTTATATTTCAAAGCATACTCAACTGCCCCCATCCAGTTCAATGGAAGTTGTAGCACTGACTCCAACAGAGGTTTGGAGCAGCAAAGAGCTTCTAGAGAAGAACATCAATTGTTACAGGTGATGTGAGCTCACGCTGCTCTGCTGGCCAGCACCATTTTTAATTAGCAGCTGGCATAACACAAAATCATCAAGAGTACATCTGACTAATATATAGAAAATTCATCTTAATAGAAATGTATGACTGAAGCACGTAATTGATTTTAGTGCCTGTTTTAGCTGTACTGCTAATGAAAGTACCGGGAAGAAAGCTGTATGCAGAAAGACAGCAAAAGAAAATGTAATCTCCTGCTCATCAGATGGGATTTAGCAATCTATGGTAGGTTTTCACCAGCTTTTATGTCTCAGCCACTTAACTGGAGCAGTATTCTTTCACATTTTGTTAGGAACTGCGGACTTTTTCCTGACAGTCCTCTTGAGAAGACAAAAAGAAAGCAACTATTATTCTTTATCATAAATGAAAATCTTAGAAATCTTATCCCTGATGGATAATGAAGGCTGCTAAAGAAGTCAGTAGAACTTTCGGGTAGAATTTTAACATTATTTTTTGGTAGCCCAATATAATTGTGGGTGAAAGCAATGGAGAAATGAGCACAAACTATTAAGTTCTCTAACACATACAGCACCCTGTACACTGATTTTCATGCAAATAAAAGAGGGTTTGCCTTCTGTTCTAGTGGTGAAAACACTCTAGATGCAATAGGTTGTGAATGAGGAGTGAACTAGGTGAGCATTGAAAATCTTAGATTAAATCTACTCAACTTCATGTACTTTCAAAGCTATCTGTTACTTTTCTCCAGTAGTTCTGAGACTGTATATAGACAGGTCTATATAAAAGTGTGACAAAATGACCAATTACAACATATGCTATAAAGCTTTGGGAACGAGAGAAACTGCACCAACCTAGTTTGTTTTTCCAGATGGAAGAAAATCAGGGTCTTAAATCAACACCTGAGTGACACAAAAACTAGGAAAGGAGAAATTAGTTCATTCATTTTTCCACCCAGTTGCCTTGGTGTCAGGCTTGGAATTGTATCTAAAAATACCAAAATTTTTTGACAAATGACAGGACTTTGGGTCCCAATCAAAGTGATACAACTCAGTAGAAATAATCAGGCACAAAACTGTGACATAGAAAAATGTTTCAGAATAATTTTCCATTTTTCACCTTCTCAGCTTGCTGCCTGGCCAACAGATCCCAAGGCGAAAGCTCCCGATAACAATGGGTGTAGGAACATGGAGGCAAATCGCATCCAGCATGTATACGTTCTCCATCAACTCTATTGTGACCCATATTCAGGACAGAGTGGAATTACGTCACAAATACAAGAAAAAAACACATTAGAGAAGAAACACTCTGCAGTCTCCAGAAAGAATAATGTGTGTCTTCAAACAAGCTTTGCAAAAAGAGGTGGGTCCACAGCTTTGCTTTCTTTACAGCCACTTGTGGCTGGAGATCTAACAATCTTAATCCAAAGTTTCATTTCCATTCCCAGTGGAGGCTGTGGGTGGCAGAATGGACAGGCTCTATATGCTTACCGGCCATAAACTAATCTCTAGAAAATAGTTGCTGTGTTGAGAATTATTTTCAAATGGATTAAGTCACTCTGTGTGCCAAGACCTTATTTCGTGAGATTGTAATTTATTTTGTGAGATTGTCATTTCAGTGTAACTAACAGACACAGCTACTCTGAGTTTACTTTGACAGTTAAAAATAACCAAATTAAACGCAACGGATGGCTTAGAAAGCTGCCTAACATCAGTTTGTTTGAGTTTGATTTACTAAATATTTTGGAACTCATAACCTTGCTTATTTTCCCTGGCAACCCCTCAGCAGCCCACGGCTTGACTACTTAACCTGATGTGGTGAAAGCTTGCACCAGTGATGTTACTTCCCATTGCCTCAAATATACGTGAGGGTGCAGTCAGTCCCCTGAGAATTGAAAAGGAGATGATTATCTCTTCATGGCTAGGTCACAGAGTAAGGGTTACGGACTTCCAGACCCCCCCTTATTTTATCTGCCCCACAGGGCAGCAATTGCTCACACCATCAGTCCCATCTGCTTTCATGATAATGATAAGCAAAGACGTAAAGATCATGCAAACTTGACCAAGTTATACCAGATTATAAGGGTAAGCAGCCACTTAGACATGATACTAATTTTCAATAAAGTTCAGCCATAAATAAAGCATGAAGAACCTTTTTGGTAGGGTGAACTGTCTTTGTAGCATCTGAATGATGCCAAAATTATTTCCTGAAAATCTTGAAAACCATTGCTAGTGTCAGCAATTTTACCTGGTCTCTCTCAACCAAGCTGGATTAGCTGTCCATCTTGAAAATTCCACAGAATAATTTTGTTCTCCGCTGCAAAACAGCCTGTCGTTTGTCTAAAGCCGAAAACATTTATTCCCAGCTATGGTGTTAAAAGATGATGAAACCCAGAAAACAAAAAGACTTACTACAGGGTGCTGGTGACAGGACTTTACCCATGGTCTTACATTCACTTTAGTGATAGTGATGGATAACTTATGGCTCCCAGGCTCCTTGAACAGTTTTCATCTGAGTGTCGTTGCTGCAAGTGTGCTCACACGCGACGAGAGTGGGCACTGCTGCATTGATCCAACAGCAGCAAGTGTGGACATCTACCAGGCATCAGAGATGAAGTGTTCAGCACACATCACCCACACTGCATTTAGAAATTGAAATGTCAATCTTTCTAATAAGGCTGATAGGCCTCAAAATATCAACCAGTACCCCGGAGGCCTTTTGAGCCTAGAGACAAACAGACAATAGATTTAAGAAGAGTGTTTTCTGTCCCTTCATCTGAACTACCCGATGACTGGAAAAACTTTTAAGACAAAGTGTTAATGTCACCAGTATTGCACACAAATACCCTTAAATCCAGGTACACTTGATCAAGTGCACGTATTCCAGGCACTGATTAGCTATTTTACCTACATGAGGTTGCAAGATATCATCTCATTGGAAATTAACTGCAAGCACTTGAGCAAATACATTAGTGTTCATAAACTTGGGAGGAAAAACCTAAAAAAAAAGTTCATTATTTTTAAAAAATTAAGATGTAAAGAACCTAATGTTTTTAATAGCGTCAGCTAAGCTACCTATTTTTTAAAGCTATTTGCAAGGTTTTGAGGGCTGCCTTTATAACGTGATCTGGAAGTAAAAGCAATTATGTGCACAAATTTTAGTACAGCATCATGAGTCAACTTCAAGGGTTTTCAAATGTGTTTTGCACCTACAGATGCAGGGGTGCTTTGTGGCATTTGTAAAAGTGTCTGCAGATACCCAAGAAGAAGGGTGCCAAGAAGGCACCTGTGAAGAAGCCATATGGCTCTATTTGCCTCACTTTCCACACACCTGTGACTGAAATAATGCTGATCTGCATCTCACAGGAACGGTAAGTTTGCTGGAAGTGATAACTATTAAAAAATGTTTTTATAGGTTTCACTGCAGAGAAAGCTCTTATGGAGTTGTCAAAATTTCCCAAGTCTCTCCTTTCACATGTCCAAAATTAACAAAACCGAGCTGCAGGATTTGCAGTACAGCTGGGGTTTGGTGGGAAACACAAAAGCAGGCAGAAAATAAACCTGACCACACTAAAAACCCCCTCATTGTGTTCCCAATCTCCCCAAACAATAGTTAAACAGTTTTAAGTAAAATCATTGAACAAACATGTTCCCAGGATAGTAATTATTCTTACTTATGGTATAAACTCATTGTGGAATGGTTTATATTTAGTCGGGATTATGACGCCATCCTGACTGCTCAATTAGAAGTTGCATTTTTTGCTTGATCTCAGAGAGGCTGTAGAGTTGCAGTCTGTAAACAGTTGCGAGGCTCACACAGGCATGCTGAGTAAAATGCTGCCATCTTTTGGTTGTATTTAACAGAAACAGGTAGAAAAGATCAAGATTTCACCTTCAGAAAGAGGAGCAGCCTTTGCTACCTCCGCAGTAGCTGCCCCTAACACTGTGGTTATTGGCGATAACCCCCTTATCCTTGTCCTCGGTCATGCACTGCAACTCCGTAGGTTCTGTATAAACCCTGAAGAATAAGTGGTCCTGTTCCTAAATAATGAAAAAAAACCCCAAACCTCAAATCCCAACAACAAAACCAAAAAACAAGAGAGAGAGAGAGACAGACAGACAGACAAACATGGGAGCACAGCAAACCCGTAAAGCAAGCATATAGGGATAACAGGCAGTGGTTTCAGCGTACCTGCAGGTTGAGGAAAGGTTTCTAGACACTAAATGGATTCTCTCTGCTTTAAAACTAAGGTCCACAAAGCTTGCTTTGTTCATGGCCTTTCTTAAAAAAGAAAAAAAAGCTCACATTAAACAAGCAGCAGAAGGAGCGTAACTCATTTTGATAGGAATCATTTTGAAGAAAGCATGTATTGAAATTCTAAATACAACTGTTAGATTATTTCCCACCCACCCCCCCTGCCCCCCAGCTTCTTACTGGTTGCTCTACAGGTAAAGCCAGACTACTACAGACACAGAGCTTACCTTGGAAATGAACTTCCCAAAAAAGAGATTTTCCGCAGCCCCCCCCTCCCCCGCCTTGTGAGGCCATCAGGAAGACTGAGCTGTGGGGCTGCTGAAGAGAACTCCCTGCCCAGGCTCTCCCTGGGGGCTGCCTCTGCAGGCAACATNGGAGCACAGCAAACCTGTAAAGCAAGCATATAGGGATAACAGGCAGTGGTTTCAGCGTACCTGCAGGTTGAGGAAAGGTTTCTAGACACTAAATGGATTCTCTCTGCTTTAAAACTAAGGTCCACAAAGCTTGCTTTGTTCATGGCCTTTCTTAAAAAAGAAAAAAAAGCTCACATTAAACAAGCAGCAGAAGGAGCGTAACTCATTTTGATAGGAATCATTTTGAAGAAAGCATGTATTGAAATTCTAAATACAACTGTTAGATTATTTCCCACCCACCCCCCCTGCCCCCCAGCTTCTTACTGGTTGCTCTACAGGTAAAGCCAGACTACTACAGACACAGAGCTTACCTTGGAAATGAACTTCCCAAAAAAGAGATTTTCCGCAGCCCCCCCCTCCCCCGCCTTGTGAGGCCATCAGGAAGACTGAGCTGTGGGGCTGCTGAAGAGAACTCCCTGCCCAGGCTCTCCCTGGGGGCTGCCTCTGCAGGCAACATCACTTATGCACTTGCAGAATAAGTCATTCGCAGTCCAACACCTTTCCTACTTCAGGAAATTACCTTCTGCTACGTTAATTTCAATGATATTGTAGTACCTTTCACAGGAGAAGCCATGCAATGACACAAAACCCTAGGGTACAAGCAAAAAATGTGAGGGTGTTTTTTCTCTCCTTCCATTTTGGAATTCAACATTTTTGTCTTTTATGCTTGGTATGGGCCTGGGCCGTTCCCCTTTCCTATGTACACAGATGACACCTCTCATGTGCAGAGATCTGCACCATGCTACAGCAAAATTACCCATTTTCAAAGCACAATAATCCATAAATCCAGCTGGTGATTAAGCACTACTGTTCAAATATTTGTTATCCTTTTGAACAGTAAAGAATAGGAAAAAAATTGTCTGTTCTTTTGTTAAAATGTAATTGCCAGTTGCATGCTCAGCAGCAGTTAGCATCTGCCCAGCACATAAATATTTCTCGACCCTCCTTTTACATTCTAATACGGTCCAAGGACTCACCCTGTAGGAAAAACTAATGCCTATGCTTTGCCAGGATCAGTGCTTTATTAGGCTGAGGATTATTCCTCAAATACAGCTGTATTTGAGGCTTTTGTAGAATTTAGCTTGCTGGTGGTTTTGTTGTATGCATTAGGCACTGGAAATTAATGAAGATTGGCCTCCTGCAAGCATTCAGGGATGCTGCAAGGTAGGCTGGTATTTTTTGAGACAGACTCAAAACAACACCCACCTCAAAAATGTATTCATATCAAATGTACATAGCTCAGATTAAATATACGAGTTCTTAATACAGGTATTATTCCACAGGTATATATTTGTCTTGTCCGTCTTTTTACCAAACTCAGCCTAATCTTAATCATAAAGGCTAAAGATTAACTTTCCCACAACTGAATCTGTAAGTCAGGGACAGATGTGCCATCTCAGCCCATGGGAGCAGCTGCCATCTAGGAAAGACCTGTTCCAGGGGGAAAGAGCTACTGTGCTGTGCTTCCAGGTTCCTGGCAGAAATTCAGCTGAGAAGCTGTTCTTTCTTTGAGTCCCATAGCCGGATCCCATTTGCCTCCCTGAGGCACAGCTCAGTTTCTAGGGTAACAGCAAAGAGGAGATAAATCCAGTTCTGGGAGAATGAGTCTTTTCTTTACTGTGAGGGTGACGGAGCCCTGGAACAAGCTGCCCAGAGAGGCTGTGGAGTCTCCTTCTCTGGAGATATTCAAAACCCGCCTGGACGCGTTCCGGTGCACCCTGCTCTGGGGGCACCTGCTTTAGCAGGGGGGTTGGACTGGATGATCTCCAGAGGTCCCTTCCAACCCCTACCATTCTGTGATTCTGAGATTCCAAATCAAAACCCAAGGTAGTCTCTTCTCTGACTCTCAAAAACCAAAGATGGCAACATTTTAATGCTCTGCCATTCTGAAGTCCTATAAATGAGATGAATCACTGAAGCTGTAGCGGTTTGCACAGTGGTAATACCTCCCCCTTGCATAGTCCTGTTCTCTCAGTCTCTATAGCCCACTGATCTGCAGGAGTTAAGACATATGAATTTCTATCACAGGTTAGACATAAGAAAGCAATATATGCAGAGCTGAGTTTCAGAAGCCTCTGAGTCCCAAACCCAGGCGCCTGAGTACCTATTTAATGCTTACAATTTGATCATGCCTCTGTATTAGGAGAGGAGCTTGTGCCTGAGGACACATCCTGAAACATCAGGGTGATCCTGCTATCGGATCTTCCAGCAGATCCCAGTACAATGAAGGCGTGTCTCAGCCTCCCACTAATTTACTGAGGAGGAAAGGAAGGAAACACTGGACATGTGCAATTCTCACACATGCTCCCCTAAAACAAATTTCTGCATCATAAAAGTCAACACCTCAGTTGGCGTTGCTGTATTGCTCACCTCAGTCATTGCGTTTGGCACAGAATTCTTCACACGAGTACTCATGTGGCTGGTTTCCCATCAAACAGCCAATTCTACTATGGATTTGCAGGTTGCTGTTAAAATTATAACACATGCCCAGCAGCAATTTGACTGAGTTGTCTATTCTTGTTTTCAGAAAGTGGTAATGCTAACTATGGAACATGACAAGTATTTGGCAAGTCGTTTTTTGCAGAATGTGAATGTCGATCTCCTCATTCAATTACATTTTGGGCCAGGACTGTCATAAAACATTCAAAGTGTTCCCTGAGGGATTTGTAACCACTAATGCCAAGAAAAAACAGCTGTCATCTCGCTAAAAAAATCTACTGAATTTTTAAGAAACTTTGCTCTTATATAACATGGCTGCTCTTGTTGGCAGCGTGTATTATATCTGCTGCAAAACCTTGTTCAACAACTAGATCTAAAATAGGAAATAGAAAGCAAATATATATGTTTTACAAATGATTCCTTGTTAAAACATGCTTCTGAATTTGTAACACACCAAAATCCCTGTAATGCCTGAAACACAGTTATTCAAAATTTTGTTTTCTATAATTTAACCACAAATCTCGGCTTGGGTACATCCGAGTGGCAGACGTGAACTTTGTGGGCAAATGTTAATGGGCAATTCATGTGAAAAGATGAACTTGATGCATGAAGAATGTTAGTGAAAGCCAAGGTTAGTTTTTGTATGCATTTAATGAAATTGCAGGAGACTACAGATTCCCAATTCTGGAATCAAAGAAATGATAACTCTCCAAATTTCTCATAGAACAAAATGCATGCTTAGCACTGACTTTTAATTTAATTAAAATAAAGAGACCATCAGTTTCACTTCACAGCATGTCTCCATAGACCAGCTGAAGAGCCATTATCTACTATTATATCTACTGTTCAGAAACAGGTAATTCAGAAATATGGCAAATGTAGCTTTTCTTGAGTGGTGAAAAATGTCATGGAGCTGGTATTTTTGTGGGACATCACCTGCCACATTTTTCTGAGATAAAAATTCTAAGAATGAAACTCTCTTCCTCCTCTGTGTTGCACCAATTTTAGTTTTTGTCCATTAAACTTTCAGTGAAAAAGCTTCAAAAGATTTTGTTTTAACTAAATTTAACTCCATCGTGACAGGCTTAGAAGATGTGAGATTTTACCTGAAGAAGGGTTACATGGAAAATCTATGAAAACGGAAGTTTGGGAGAGACCCTACAGGGAAAAAGTGGAGATAAAGCAACAGAAAGACATATGACAGATGAATTATCCATCTTCTACATGTATCTTTGACAAAACTGGAATCCATCTCCAGGTAGAACACAACATGTTTTCTAGGAGAGAAGCATTTTGCTGGAGGGACTTGTAAGCAAAGGAGAAAGATGGTCCTCTTTTCCATAAGGAGAGGCTGGAGTGCTAAGTACATGTGGTGTTAAAAATATTCTTTTCAAATTCTCTGAGATGCCTGCTCTGAAGAAGTTCAGTTTGTGTTGCATGGGAAATCCTGTTACTATGCTTTGACAGACTGTGCTTTGCTTTAAAATGGATGGAAATAATTTTCATTCTCCAGAAAACAGAATATGCTCATGGAAAACCTACCCCTCTAGGACGAATTGCTAAGAAAAAGGCAAGAACTGGACAGCGCTTTATAAATACAGATTCTGCTCCTGACTTATATAGACACATATTAATTGAATATTAATAAAATATTAATGAATATTAATGAAATTCTCAGAATAACACAAAGTGTTTCTTTTTCACATGTGCATGAATCAAATGAGTAAATCCACTGTCAGGCTTGTTGCACATTATTCCGTCTTAAAATTTCAACTTCATTTAACTTTTGAGACTTCAATATTTACTTACATTGTTTGACTTTTATTTGGTTACCTTGTTAGAAAAAAAGCATAGTATATAAAATCAGTGACTTTAAAGTTCTTTTGCTGTACTTTTCGTGGGTCAGCTTTAACCGGGGTTGCCTTTGAAACATCTTTAAGGAAGCGAAAGCTTTTATAAAGGAAAGTTTTGATTCTCAAAGAATCAAATTCATCTAGATACTAGCGATTTAGGTAAGGAAGAAAAAAAAGCCCAACAATAAGCCTCTCCTCTTACTAAGGAAATTGTGAGAAAAAATAAGGTACTCATCATCTAGAACATAAGAAACATAAGGGAAAAAGCTGTACCTCTGCTCCAATATAAGTCGTGATCATGGACATGACCCATCATATCACCCAGAAGATAAGCAATAAGCAGCCGGTAAATTCTTAAGGACAGAACCCAACCCCCTTGTGCCCTTGTTCCCACCATCTCTGTTACAGAAGTACTACTCAGAAATGGTGTTGGCATGCATCAGCCTGAGTCTCAGCTGATTGTTGATTGCCTTTTGGCTCCTAGTTGTCCAGCTCAGGGATGTGGACGAGGTAATTCAGGACAAGCAGCTGACATACATACATGGTCAGTTCTCCTCTAAAACCAAGGTACAGGAGAAGTCAGAAGAACTGTGGGCTGAGTCTCACCCGCAAGTGGCACCGGGACTTGAACAAGGTACACTCTTGGACCTGAGAGCCTGGAAGGTCTCTGTGGCTCTGTATCTTGGACAAACCAAGAGAGTCCTATACATGTGAGAAAACCTAGAGAAAACAAAGTGGGCAGCCATCTGCTGTAAGATGCACCTGACCTGTGTCGAGAAATAATGGAGCTGGCTTTAAGTGCATTAGTGCAAGTATCTTTAGCAGTGACACTACGGCAGCAAATATTTCAGGACTTGTACGGAATCATCCAGACCAGGGTGGCTGATGCCCAAGTCAGTGTCACTTACAAGAAGCTATTTGTTACTCAGGACAGCTAGGATGACAGGAAAAAAAGCAAGTGTCCACAGGTTACAACTAGATTTCGCTCTGTAGTATGGACATAACCTCCTAGATACTCTCTATGGTGCAAAACAAATTTAAGACTCATACCAATCTTTTAAGACATAATTTCATCCTCCTCTGGTCCTTTTCTTCATTCTAGTCCATTCTTTCATACATCTAATTTGGATTTTGGTGGGCTCTACAGCTGCCTCTCTCCTTCTGCTGAAAACAGATTGTTGATTGAAGGAAGCATGTCTCACATTCAGTATGAAACATAACTGCTGCAAAAAAAAATCATATTTGATTCAAAGGAACTGCTAAGTGGTTGCTAAGAAAAGTAAGACGCAGCACTTTGGCAAGAGTACGTTCAGAAATATGAAACAGCTCAGTGCTCTACCTTCTCCCTGTGGCAGATCTGACATGTGTGTGCATTTCTAGCTTGGACTGACAAATTACCCAGTATTTTCCATTAACATCTGTGCTGCCAGGTCTTGTAATAAGTAAGGACATACCAGATTTCAGCAGAGCTGGAGAAAGCAAACTACCCCTGCCATCTACCAAATTACAGATGAGCTCTGACTGTTACTGTCTTGACTCAGGCACTGGTGGGGACAGGATGGCCGGACAGGGCAAAGCTACAGAAAAATAGCTCTTCCCCTTCCTTGTCTCAAGAGGTGGTCTCTGAATAGGAATCAGGAAACTCACTAGTTTTGTTCCCCTTCTATTGCCCAGGAGAAAATCTTTCTTCAAAGAAACATCAAGTCAGAAGATGTTGCAAGGGTGAAGAGCTCTGAGCCTGTCTTAGCCTCCTGCAGCGCCAAGGACTTTGGTGGATGAAAAACTCCTGGAGGTGCAAGGGGGACTGACATTAGAATTTGGGAAGCACACGTGGTTGATGAGGAGAACTGTTGGGTTGTAGGATCACTCTGAAGAAGCAGAAGTAGTGGAGGCTGTTAGGCTGTTTAGGGATAGCATTACTTACTGGGTACACAGTGAACAGATGTGCTTGCAGGAGCTAAATATGGAACAGTGAGCATCACAAATATTGCTCTGTCGCTTGCATGTATACGCAGGCACACACCTATGTCCAGAAGGGCAATGCAAGCAGAGGGCTCAAATAACCAAGCCTTTGTTCAAAAAGTCCTTTTTTTTCAGAGGCAGGCTGATGTGATTTTTAAGCCTTTATAATTTGGCATACTGCAAAATAACAATCCAAACCCCTGTTTGTCCTTGAGCTACCTTTATCGTGGCCAGGCAACAAGGGAAACAGAAGGTGCCTCTAGGTGACGCTGAGATTTCCAGTGACCCATGTGATTTCTAGTGACCCATCAGATTTCCAGTGGGAGCACTAGGAGTGATGGAGCTGACAGAGTGTGGAAGGAGAGAGAAATGCCGCTAGTTTGTTTTTCTAGGATACACCCTGCCAATGAGACAGGATGGAGAATATCTCCAAGGGACTTCTGCTGAGGACAGGCTCTGCCAGCCAAATGCAAACATGTAGTATGCCTGACCTGTCTTCTGTAGTCCTCTGATCTTTTTTTTCTCGGCTATCTTTTATCTTCATTCTGCAGCTGCCCTGACGTGTCTTCCTGCAACCAGTGTCAGCAATACACGCAGTGCCCTCCCTTGGCTACCCAAGGGAAAGAGTGAGAGGGGTGCCCCTACTGGTTTGGGGGATGAAACTTGTGCTGAACACTCGAGACGGGCCATGCAGCTTTCCCACCCTTGGTTTGGCTCTGGTCAGCCCTGTTCTTTCTGAGCAACAGCAGGTCGGAGAAACACATGATCCCCAGAGGGAACAAGAATATAAGCTAACTTCCATCTTGCATGAAAATGAGGGAAGTTGGATAAAGCCCAAATAACAACCTGAGCTTCCTCCATAGTTCCCACTCTGCCTTTTTGAGCAAAAGGTTCATTCTGCTGCCTTGGTTTCCTCTTTACTGCAGCAAAGACAGACGCTCCTCACATATCCCCCATTACAACAGTGAAGCGAGGCACTGACATTTGTGTTACCTGAAGTCTCATGCCTTCCGAGGGCACTTCTAACTTTGCACCTGGATTTCCGAAAGCTTTCCCGTTGACTTCCCCTTACCTGCTGATGGCAGAAGACTCGGAGCATGTGGTGTGAGTAGAAAAGGCATAGCATCTTCTTTGGCAACTTCAAAACAATCTGAAGTAAGCATTTATTAAAGTGCAAAGCTACAGAAAGAATGATTTACATTCTCTATAACCTTCAGAAAGAAAGCTACAGGAAAGAGAAAAATTCTAGTCCTGCCTAGATATGCTGTGTGGTGCCCCTGAAGTTGGCGTATCCCTCAGTCATTCTGAGAGGGGGTCACTGGGACTGGTTAGAGAAAGAAGAGGGGACATGACCACAACCAGTGTTCACACACTGGAGTCATGGAGCAGCTGGGATCTGCTGTCTAGATCCAGACCCTGGGAAATACCTCTCTGTCTCACAACTCAGATGCATCTTTAGAATCTGTAGGTAAATTAAGGACCAGCTGATTGCAAATTAGAGATTCAGATGAAGTACAAAAAGGAGAAAGAAATTCGCGTAGGCATTTCAGAGCCTTACACAAGCCTAAGCAAAGTCATCCCCCGGAAACAAGACACCAACTGAAAGAACTGGCTCACTGAATGGTCATGTTGCTCTTGCTGTGACAGTCAAAGGGCAGGTAAGACAAGGTTTCTAGACATAGGGAGCATCTTTTACTAGGCCAAATAGTATACTTGGAAAATTAGATAAGCCTTACGCACACAAGTTCTTGTCTCAAATATGGATAACGTCTTTTATTAGACCACCTTTTGGAGACCAAAACTCCTGTGGTTTATAGAATCACAGAATGGTTTGGTTTAGAAGGGACATTAAAGATCACCCAGTTCCAAACCCCCTGCCATGGGCAGGGACACCTTCTGCTAGACCAGGTTGCTCAAAGCCCCATCCAACCTGGCCTTGAACACTTCCAGGGTGGGGCGTCCATAGCTTCTCTGGACAACCTGTTCCAGTGTCTCACCACCCTCATCGTGAAGAATTTCTTCCTAGTATCTGATCTGAATCTGCCCTCTTTCAGTTTAAAACTGTTACCCCTTGTCCTATCACTACATGCCCTTGCAAAAAGCCCCTCTCCAGCTCTCTTGTAGGCCCATTCAGGTACTGGAAGGCTGCTATAAGGTCTCCCTGGAGCCTTCTCTTCGCCAGGCTGAACAACCCCAACTCTCTCAGCCTGTCTTCATAGGAGAGGTGCTCCAGAGCCCTGATCATCTTTGTGGCCCTCCTCTGGCTCGCTCCAATAGCAGAAAAGGGTTGGATGGGATTCTCAAGGATGTCTCAAAACACATTAGGTACCTCTGTGTGGGTAACTGAACCTAAAGATTGTTTCTAGGTAAAGATAACTGGGTTTGACTCACAAATTCTCTTTTAGTTTTCAATAAATAATCTTCCCCCACACTGTTCAGAAGGCATCCAAAATACTCTGACGGTGGGTTTATTATGATGCAATATACTCTTATCTTTTAATTCCAAAACAGGAATGACCAAATTTTTGTATCTAACCCTAGATTTTAGCAGCTGCTTTGAGAGTCTTGTCATCATATGCTTTGCGCAGAATAAGATTATGAGCAATTTCAGTCTTGGGCTCGCATCAACTCTTCTCTCTCCAGACTCACAAACTGTGAAATCTGTGCTATCCGAAACATCTAAATATGGAATGAAGGCCAATGAATTTGTTATGTGCAGCCATTTTTCATAAGTAATCAACCAGTTTGGCTTCAAGGTATAGGCTATGAAGTATTATGGTAAATCTGATACTTTGATTTCGCTTCCAGTATTCATTGGTAAACACCTTTGTGTTAAGGATTTTAAGAATTACGTTTGCAGCTGTGGGGCAGAAAGGAAGAGTTCCCTTCCCTTTCCCTTATGGTTTCTCCTTATTTTATCACTGTTATGCAAAACAAAACGGTTCCACTGTTAACAAAACAGCTACTTGGCAAAACCATGTAATGTGCCACAACTCTTTAGTATCTCAGGGTATGCACAGTATGTCACTGAGCTAAGCAACCACTCAACATCATATGTTAAGCCAATGAAATGATGATGACTGATGCAAATGTGAAGTCTTTTTAGTAAAACCAGGAGGAGTCAGGAATTTTTCTTTTCTTTTGAGAGCATCAGAATGAGTGTTACCCCTAGTGCTAAGCTGGAATAACCAGGTCTTTCGCAAACAACAACAGAAAAGTTAGATCATAAATGAGAACGCTAAAAGCAGTTCCCATAGGAACATGAGAAAGTAACTTCAAGATCTCTTACATTCTTTCAAATTCAAGGGCAGCTTCTAAAAGCAGGATATAACTAGCGCGTGGACACCATCTCAACTTCACACATGAATCTTCATCCCTCGACTGTCCACCTGGCTTACCTCATGGTGTATACTTAGTTCTCCACCTCGCTATGTGTCTCCAGCCGCTGCAGCCGGGGAACTGGGGTGGTGAGCTCTTGGGTGTTGCTGCGAAGGACAGTACGGAGGCAGCTATTGACCACTGCGCTGGGGGAACACAACAGCAGGTGTTCTCAGTGATGCCCCTATTTGATTCATTTACTGTCTCTTCTTCTTTACGATAGTAGAAACTTTACTAAAACTCACAACATTTGTTTGGAAGCAGGAGGTAAACAGGGATAATGGGAGATGCTGGAAACCCCTAGCAATTTTTAGTTTTTGTTTAAAGAACCAAAGAATTCAAAGTGAATGCTCCAGTTTAATTTCTGAAGCAGCACCAGGACCTCAGAATTACAACAAAAAATGGACACCGTCCAGAGCATGGCAGCCTGCCTGCTCTTCACTGACACACACTAGCAATTAGAAATGCTGCCAAACTGCTCTGAATCATAATCTGTGAAGCAAAAGGAGATTCAGTGAATCAGGTATGTAAACTGCCTGACCATTTGTTTATGTTGACCAGGTGTTTTGCTGGTACGACCTACTTTTTGAAAACTTCAAAGATTGTAACAGGTAAATTAATCTCAAATCGTTTTTTAACCCAGCTAGCTTTAGTAGCCAGTTTCATCTTAATTTGCACCAGGTAATGAAGTACAATTTAACACCTATATCAGCATATTTTCACGCTGTTGAAAAATTGTTAGAAGTATGTTCATGTGCTAACTGTGGTTGGTTTTGTGACTAGATGCCATAATGGAGAATTTCAGAGGTCCGTATTTTCTAAGTGACATTGAAAAAATGACCCTTTATGTTTTTATTTTTAGTTAGGCATCTCTAAAGGAGGTACAGACCTGCCCTCTCTCCGAATGTGACGTTAGCTTTTTGGGGGGGGTTTGGTTCTGGTTTTGTATTCTGGGAGAAGCAGTCCTTAGTTTACAGTGGAGGTCTAATCAGCAAAATCGTGTTATCATGTATTTTCTGAAGGTGATGGTTTTAGGTGTGTTCCTGATTTATATCTTCAGAAAATTCTCATTTTATATTTCATTAAATAGTTTTACTTAAGCTGAATTTTGGAACAGTATCTTGTTATTAGCACAACAAATAATACCCAGGAGGTCTGCCTCTAGGCTTCCACTGCGGAAGAGATTTTATGAAGAGACTCTACAGCGTCTTTTTTGCTGGGCTGTTTTTCTAGGATAGGNTATTTCATGAAATAGTTTTACTTAAGCTGAATTTTGGAACAGTATCTTGTTATTAGCACAACAAATAATACCCAGGAGGTCTGCCTCTAGGCTTCCACTGCGGAAGAGATTTTATGAAGAGACTCTACAGCGTCTTTTTTGCTGGGCTGTTTTTCTAGGATAGGTCCATCGGTTTGTCTGTCTTTAAACCAGAGCAGCTGAAAAAGCTGACAAGTGTGATCAGATAAAAGGTTAAATCTAGCTGAGGTGGAATAATGTGACTATGATGATCGCTTTATGGGTTTTAACCGTGATCTACAAATCTAAAAGACTCTTTTGAGACACGCAGCAATACCCGGAGCTAAGAGATGTTCAACAGAGCAAGGTATACTCCGGATTTTTTCCTCTAGTGTTCCTATCTAGCAACTGATTTCCCATGGGCTTTTTCACTCCTGTAGAAAGACTACAGCAGTGGAAGTCTAAAAGGGTAGTAGTAGATAGCAGTAGTAACAGAAAGACACAGTATTACATCGTTTCTAAGCCGTGCGGCATTTTCTGCGATACACGTAATTCTGAAAACTCAGATTTAAGCACAAAAGCACAAAGTAATCGTAGTGCTCGTTTGATCTATACATGCTTGAAATGTAAAGATACACATCGAACATAGAGACAAAGCAGAGGACCGATAAATTACACAGGATATCTGTTTTGGACACATTTTTAAATTGCATTCCCGATCTGCTGCTGAAGGGGTATTCATACCTGCTTGCTTACAAAACGAAGCCCTTCATAGCAGTAAGAGCGCCAGGAGCGCGTAGCCCAACCTTTCCGCCCAGACCTGCCCCAGCAGAGATGCCCCGACAGACCCGGGGGGAGCACCCCTGCAGCACCGGGGAAGGCGCGGGGTGGGGGGCGGCCGGAGAGGCTCCCGAACTGCGGGGCGCCCACCGGCCCCACACGGCGCCCTCCGCCGCGCCTCCCGTCCCGGGCGGGGGGCGGCCCGGGCTGCAGCACCGCCTCGGCGCGGGCGGAGCGGGGCGGCTCCGAGGTGTGGGGCGGGGGGAGGGCTCCGCGAGAAGCCCGCAGGCGGGAGAGGTGGGAGCCGTCCCTCGGCATTCTTGTTTTTATCGTGAGTTACTTTTCAGTTTATCTATTTTTTAAAAGATCTGTTTATTCTCCCCCGCCATCCCGAAGCTGGGTGCCTTCTCAGCCCGCCTGGGAGGGGAGGAGGAGAAGGCAGCGCGGCGGGGGGCGGTTGCCGCCCGGGCGGGCTCCGCTCCTCGCCGCCGCCGGACATCGCCCTGCGCCGCGGCGGAGCCCGGCCGCGCCTTCCCGGGTGGCGGGG